>JAQJVL010005292.1:0-36574 GCA_035578905.1 Stictocephala bisonia | reverse complement strand
TGCGATCTTTGAGTATCAATCTTGCGATATTTGAGTTTCAATCTTGCTATGTTTGAGTTCAATCTTGTGATCTTTGAATTTCAATCTTGCGATTGTTGAGTTTCAATCTTGCTATCTTTGAGTTTCAATCATGCGATCTTTGAGTTTCAATCTTGCTATCTTTGAGTTTCAATCTTGCGATCTTTGAGTTTCAATCTTGCAATCTTTGAGTTTCAATCTTGCGATCTTTGGGTTTTAATCTTGAGATATTTTAATTTCAATCATGCGAACTTTGTGTATCAATCTTGCGATCTTTGAGTTTCAGTCTTTTAATTTTTGAGTTTCAATCTTGCCATCTTTGAGTTTCAATTTTGCGATCTTTGAGTTTCAATCTTGCGATCTTTGAATTTCAATCTTGCGATCTTTGAGTTTTAATCTTGCAATCTTTTAGTTTCAATCTTGCGATCTTTGAGTTTAATTCTTGCGATCTTTGAGTTTCAATCTTGCGATCTTTGAGTTTCAATCTTAAGATCTTTGAGTTTCAATCTTGCTATCTTTGAGTTTCAATCTTGCCATCTTTGAGTTTCAATCTTGCGATCTTTGAAATTTAATCTTGCGATCTTTGAGTTTCAATTTTGCGATCTTTGAGTTTCAATCTTGCCATCTTTGAGTTTCAATCTTGAGTTATTTGAGTTTCAATCATGCGATCTTTGTGTATCAATCTTGCGATCTTTGAGTTTTAGTCTTGCGATCTTTGAGTTTCAATCTTGCGATCTTTGAGTTTCAATCTTGCCATCTTTGAGTTTCAATCTTGCGATCTTTGAGTTTTAATCTTGCGATCTTTGAGTTTCAATTTTGCGATCTTTGAGTTTCCATCTTGCGATCTTTGAGTTTCAATCTTGAGATATTTGAGTTTCAATCATCGAACTTTGTGTATCAATCTTGCGATCTTTGAGTTTCAGTCTTGCGATCTTTGAGTTTCAATCTTGCAATCTTTGAGTTTAAATTTTGCCATCTTTGAGTTTCAAAATTGCGATCTTTGAGTTTCAATGTTGCGATCTTTGAGTTTCAATCTTGCGATCTTACAGTTTCAATCTTGAGATATTTGAGTTTCAATTATGCGATCTTTGTGTATCAATCTTGCGATCTTTGAGTTTCAGGCTTGCGATTTTTTAGTTTCAATCTTGCCATCTTTGAGTTTCAATCTTGCGAGCTTTGAGTTTAATTCTTGCGATCTTTGAGTTTCAATCTTGCGATCTTTGAAATTCGATCTTGCGATCTTTGAGTTTCAATCTTGCGATCTTTAAGTTTCAATCTTGCCATCTTTGAGTTTCAATCTTGCGATCTTTGAGTTTTAATCTTGCGATCTTTGAGTTTCAATCTTGCAATCTTTGAGTTTTAATCTTGCTATCTTTGAGTTTAATCCTGTGATCTTTGAATTTCAATCTTGCGATCTTTGAGTTTTAATCTTGCGATCTTTGAGTTTAAATCTTGCGATCTTTGAGTTTCAAACTTGTAATCTTTGAGTTTCATTCATGCGATCTTTGAGTTTCAATCTTGCAATCTTGGAGTTTCAATCTTGCTATCTTTGTGTTTCAATCTTGCGATCTTTGAATTTCAATCTTGCGATCTTTGAGTTTCAATCTTGCGATCTTTGAGTTTCAATCTTGCGATCTTTGAGTTTCAATCTTGCGATCTTTGAGTTTTAATCTTGCGATCTTTGAGTATCAATCTTGCGATCTTTGAGTTTCAATTCTTGCGATCTTGAAGTTTCAATCTTGCGATCTTTGAGTGTCAATCTTTGCGATCTTGAGTTTCAATCTTGCGATCTTTGAGTTTTCAATCTTGCTATCTTTGAGTTTCAATCTTGCGATCTTTGAGTTTCAATCTTGCGATCTTTGAGTTTCAATCTTGAAAATTTTTTGATTTTTTAATTTTGTATCTTTGATTTTTAACCCCTTGATCTTTAAAATTTCAATGGGGGCGATCTTTGGGTTTTAATCTTGCGACCTTTGAGTTTTAAATCTTGCGATCTTTGAGTTTCAAACTTGAAATTTTTGATTTTCATTCATGCAAATTTTTTAATTTTTCAATCGAAAATCTTGCAGTTTTTAAAATTTCTTGCAAATCTTTGTTTTCAATCTTGCGATCTTTAAATTTTAAATTTTCCCACCCTTTGATTTTTTAATTTTGCGATTTTTGGGTTTTTTAAATTTTGCGATCTTTGATTTTTAAAATCTTGCGATCTTTGAGTATCAATTTTGGGCGATCTTTGATTTTTCAATCTTGTGATTTTTAATTTTCAATCGGGCGATTGTTGAGTGTCTTTTTTTTGCGATCTATGATTTCAATCAGGGCGTCTTTGAGTTTGAATCTTGCTATCTTTAAGTTTCTTTTCTTGCGACCCTTTGATTTTTCAATTTTTTTTGCTATCTTTTGTTTTATATCTTGTGACCTTTGAATTTCAATCTTGGGGAATTGTTGAGTTTCAATCTTCCCGATCTTTGAGTTTAAAATCCTGCGATCTTTGATTTTTCAATCTTGCTATCTTTGAATTTAAATTTTTGGCGTTTTTTGATTTAATACTTTGCGATTTTGATTTTTCAATTTTGCAAATTCCTTGAGTTTTTCAATTTGGGCAAATTTTTGGGGTTTTTTAAAATCTTGCGATCTTTGAGTATCAATTTTGCGATCTTTGAGTTTTAAATTTTGGGTTTATTTTGAGTTTCAATCTTGGGGATTTTTTGGATTTCAATCTTCCCGACCCTTTGATTTTAAAATCCCACGATCTTTTGAGTATCAATTTTGGCGATCTTGAGTTTCAATCCTGCTATCTTTGAGTTTCAACTTGTGATTTTTTGGAATGTCAATCTTGCGACCCCTTTTGATTTCCCAAATCTTGCAAATCTTTAATTTTTTCAATCAGGCGATCTTTGAGTTTTCAATCTTGCGACTTTAATTTTAATTTTGGGAACCCTTTTGAGTTCCATTTTTTGCGATCATTAAGTTTAAATTTTCCCCACCTTTAAATTTAAAAAATTTCCCATCTTTGAGTTAAAATCTTGCAATCTTTGATTTTTTCAATCTTGGGGATTTTTGAGTTTCAATCTTGAAATTTTTGGGAGTTTTAATTTTTGGGGTCTTTGATTTTCCCGTCTTCCCAACTTTGATTTTTCAATCTTGCAATTTTGAGTTTAAATTTTCTTGCCTTTTTTTGAGTTTAAATCTTGTGATCTTTGAAGTTAAAATCTTGCCATTTTTGAGTTTAAATAATGCGATCTTTGAGTTTTAATCTTGCGCCCTTTTTATTTCCCCCCCAAATTAAAAAACTTTGATTTTCTTTTTCTTGCGATTTTTGGGAGTTTCAATCTTGCAAATCTTTGAGTTTAAATCTTGCTATCTTTGTGTTTAAAACCTTGCGATTTTTAAAATTTTATATCTTGCGATCTTTGGGGTTTTCAAATTTGTGATTTTGATTTTCCCAAATTTTGGATTTTTTTAAATTTTTAAAAATTTTTTGATCTTTGGTTTCATTCTTGGATTTTTTAAAGGTTTAAAAAATATTCCCATTTTTGGGTTTAAAAAATTTTGGGCGATCTTTGAGTTTCAATCTTCCCGATTTTTGGGATTTTTAAAAGCTTGGATCTTTGAGTTTCAATCTTGCGATTTTTTGAGTTTCAATCTTTAAACTTTGGCTCAAATTTTGCGATTTTTGGGTTTCAATCATGCATCTTTGGGTTTCAATCTTGCCATCTTTGGTTTCAATTATGCGATCTTTGATTTTTCAATTTTGGATTTTTTGAATTTTAATCTTGCGATCTTTGAGTTTCAATTTTGCGATCTTTGAGTTTAAACCCTTGCAATCTTTGAGTTTTAATCTTGCGATCTTTGACTTTCAGTCTTCCCATCTTTGAGTTTCAATCTTCAATCTTTGAGTTTTCAATCTTGCCTTTTTTTGATTTTCCCAATCTTGTGATTTTTGGGAATTTCAATCTTCCCCTCTTTGATTTTCCCAATCTTTGCGATTTTGAGTTTAAAACTTTGCGCCCTTTGATTTTTAAAAATTTAAAAAATCTTTGAGTTTCATTCTTGCGATCTTTGTTTTTAAATTTTTTGCGTTCTTTGATTTTAAAAATTTTGCGATTTTGATTTTTCAATCTTAAGATCTTTGAGTTTTCAATCTTGCTATCTTTGGGGTTTCAATCTTGCCATTTTTGATTTTCATTTGCGATCTTTAAAATTTTAAATCTTGCGATCTTTGAGTTTAAATTTTTTGCGATTTTTTGAGTTTCAGTCTTTTAATTTTCGATTTTTAAATTTTGCCATCTTGGTTTAAATTTTTGCGATCTTTGATTTTAAATTTTGGGGCGTCTTTGAATTTGAATCTTGCGATTTTTGATTTTTTAATCTTGAAATCTTTTGTTTCAATCTTGCGATTTTTGAGATTAATTCTTGCGATCTTTGATTTTAAAATTTGCGATTTTTTGAGTTTCAAATTTTAAGATCTTTGAGTTTCAATCTTGCTACTTTGAGTTTAAAATCTGCCATCTTTGAGTTTAAATTTTGCGATTTTTTGAAATTTAATCTTGCAAATCTTTGATTTCAATTTTGCGATCTTTGAGTTTCAATCTTGCCATCTTTGATTTTCAATTTTGGGGGTTTTTTTGAGTTTAAATTTTGCGATCTTTGTTTTATAAATCTTCCCGTTTCTTTGAGTTTCAGTTTTTGCGATTTTTGGTTTTCAATCTTGCGATTTTTGATTTTCCCAATCTTCCCAAATTTTTGAGTTTAAAATCTTGCGATTTTTGATTTTTAAACTTGCGATCTTTGAGTTTCAATTTGCGATTTTGGGGTTTCCATTTGCGTTCTTTGGTTTCAATTTGAGATATTGATTTTCAAATCTTTGGGAATTTTGGTGTACCCAATCTTGCGATCTTTTGAGTTTCATTCTTGCGATTTTTTGATTTCAACCTTGCAATCTTTGAGTTTCAATTTCCCCATCTTTGAGTTTCAAAATTGCTTTTCTTTGAGTTTCAATGTTGCGATCTTTGATTTTTCAATCTTGCGATCTTACATTTAAATTTTGGTTTATTTGATTTTTCAATTATCGATCTTTGTGAAATAAAACTTGCGATCTTTGGAGTTTCAGGCTTGCGTTTTTTTTAAGTTTCAATCTTCCCAAACCCTTTGAGTTTTCAATTTTGCGGTTTGATTTTAAATTCTTGCGATCTTTGATTTTTCAATCTTGCGATCTTTGAAATTAGATATTTTCGATTTTTGGATTTTTTCAATATTCGATTTTTTAAGTTTCAATCTTGCCATCTTTTGAGTTTCAATTTTTTGCAAATCTTTGAGTTTTAATTTTGCATTTTTGAGTTTTAAAATCTTAAATTTTTGATTTTTTAATCTTGCTATTTTTGGGGTTTTAACCCTGTGATCTTTAAATTTAAATCTTGCGATTTTTGAGTTTAATCTTGCGATTTTTGATTTAAATCTTGGGGATCTTGGTTTAAAAACTTGTAATCTTTGATTTTTTCATTTTTCGATTTTAATTTTTCCAATCTTGCAATCTTGCAGTTTAAATCTTGTTTATCTTTGTGTTTCAATTTTGGGCGATTTTTTTGGAAAATTTCAATCTTGCCATCTTTGAGTTTCAATCTTGCGTTTCTTTGATTTTTTTAAATCTTGCGACCCTTTGGTTTTAATCTTGCGATTTTTTGAGAAATTAATCTTACGATCTTTGAGTTTCAATCTTGTGATCTTTGAATTTCAATCTTGCTTTTGTTGAGTGTCAATTTGCGGATCTATGATTTTCAATCATGCGTCTTTGATTTTCCCAATCTTGCTATTTTTAATTTTCCCAATCTTGCATTTTTGAGTTTCAATCTTGCTTTTTCTTTGTTTTTTATATCTTGTGACCTTTGAATTTCAATTTTGCGATTGTTGATTTCAATTTTCCCGATCTTTCAGTTTCTTTTCCTCCCGACTTTGAGTTTAAAATCTTGCTATCTTTGTTTTTTTTAATCTTGCGATTTTGGTTTAATCTTGCGATCTTTGATTTTTCCCCAAAATCTTGCAAAATCCTTGATTTCAATCTTGGATTTTGGGGGTTTTTAACCCTTGCAAACTTTGAGTATCAATCTTGCGATCTTTGGTTTACAATCTTGCTTTTCTTTGAGTTTCAATCTTGCGATTTTTTGAGTTTAAATCTTGCGATCTTTGATTTTAAACCCACGATTTTTTAAAAAAAGTATCAATCTTGCGATTTTTTGAGTTTCAATCCTGCTATCTTTGATTTTCCCCAATCTTGTGATTTTTAAATGTCAACCCCTTGCGATTTTTGGGAGTTTCAATTTTGCAATTTTTAAAGTTTCAATCTTTCGATCTTTGAGTTTCAATCTTGAAATTTTTGGGTTTTTCAATCTTTTTATTTTTTGAGTTTCAATCTTTGATCTTTAAATTTTCCCAAGGGGGTTTTTTTTTGAGTTTTAATCTTCCCGATCTTTGATTTAAATTCCCATGCGATCTTTGATTTTAAATTTTTGCCATCTTTAAGTTTCAATTTTCGATCTTTGATTTAATCAATCTTGCGATTTTTAAATTTTTAAATTTCTTGTGATCTTTGATTTTTTTTCTTGCGTCTTTAATTTTAAAAATCTTCCATCTTTGATTTTAAAAACCCTTTGCGTTTTCTTTGATTTTTCCAACTTGCGATCTTTGAGTTTTAAGTTGCGATCTTTGATTTTTCAATTTTCGATCTTTGATTTTTCAATCTTGTTTTTCTTTGGGTTTCAATCTTGCAAAATTTTTGGGGTTTTTAAAAACTTTGCGATTTTTGGGATTTTAAATCTACCATATTTGAGTTTAAATTTTTGGGCGATCTTTGGTTTAAATCTTGCGATTTTTGGGGAATTTTAATCTTGCGATCTTTGATTTCAATTTTGCGATCTTTGATTTTAAATTTTGATTTTTGGGATTTTAAAATCTTGCGATCTTTGAGTTTCAATTTTTGTGATCTTTGAGTTTCAATCTTTGCAATCTTTGATTTTTAATCTTGCGATCTTTAAACTTTCAAGTTTCCCCATTTTTTGGTTTCAATTTTGAAATTCTTTGAGTTTCAATCTTCCCCATTTTGATTTCAATCTTGTGATCTTTAAATTTTCAACTTGCCATCTTTGTGTTTCAATCATGCGATCTTTGATTTTCAATCTTTGGGGCCTTTTGGTTTTAAAAACTTATAATCTTTGAGTTTCATTCGGGGCGATTTTTGAGTTTTAATTTTTGCAAATTTTTGGGTTTTTTCCAATCTTGTATTTTTTGTGTTTAACCTTGCGATTTTTTAAATTTATATCTTGCGTTCTTTGAGTTTAAAAACCCTTTATTTTTGATTTCCCAATTTTCGATCTTTAAATTTTTAAATCTTGCGATCTTTGAGTTTCAATCTTGCGATCTTTAAGTTTCAATCTTGCCATCTTTGAGTTTCAATCATGCGATCTTTGAGTTTAAATTTTCCCATCTTTAATTTTTCAATTTGCATCTTTTGAGTTTTTAATCTTCCCGATCTTTAAATTTTTTAATCTTGGATCTTTGAGTTTCAATCTTGCCGATCTTTAAGTTTAAATCTTGCCATCTTTGATTTTAAAAACCCTTGGGGATCTTTGAGTTTCAAAAATTTTTTTCCCGCCCCCTTTTTGAGTTTTAAGCTTGCGATTTTTGAGTTTAAATTTCTTGCGTTCTTTGAGTTTAAAATTTTGGATCTTTGGTTTAAAATCTTGCATTTTTGGGGTTTTCAATCTTGCAAATCTTTGAGTTTAATTCTTGCCATTTGGGAAGTTTCAATTTTGCGATTTTTGGGAGTTTCAATTTGCGATTTTTTGGAAGGTTTTTTTTTTGCGATCTTTGAGTTCATCTTGCGATCTTTGAGTTTAAATCTTGTTTTCTTTGATTTAAAAAATCTTGGATTTTGATTTTCAATTTTTGCGTTTTTGGGGATTTTTAATTTGCAATCTTGATTTTTAATCTTGCGATTTTTGGGTTTTCTTTTGCCATCTTTGGTTTAAAATTTTGCAATTTTTTGGTTTCATCTTGCCAAAATTTTTTGAGTTTAAATTCTTGGATCTTTAATTTAAATCTTGCCATCTTTGATTTTAAAATCTTGCGATCTTTAAAGTTTCAATCTTGCAAATTTTTGGGTTTTTAAAAATTTTTAAAATTTTAAATCTTGGTTTTTTTCTTGCGATCTTTGAGTTTCAATCTTCCCATTTTTTGAGTTTAAATTTTGCATCTTTGGTTTCAACCTTGCGATTTTAAAAATTTAATTCTTGCGATCTTTGAGTTTCAAATTTGGGTTTAAATTCTTTAAAAGTTTCAATCTTCCCATCTTTGGTTTCAATTTTGGGAATCTTTAAATTTTAAATTTGCGATCTTTGGTTTCTTTCTTGCGTTTTTTGGGTTTTTCAATCTTGTATCTTTAAATTTCAAATCTTGCGATTTTAAGTTTCAATCTTGGATTCTTTAAATTTTCAATCTTGCGATTTTTGGAGTTTTTTTTTGCATCTTTGAGTTTAAATCTTGCGATCTTTGAGTTTCAATCTTGCCCCCCGGTTTTTCTTTGATTTTTAATCTTGCGATTTTGAGTTTCAATCTTGCGATCTTTGATTTTTCAATTTTGCATCTTTGATTTTTAAAATCTTGTCGAAAAATTTGGGAATTTTGGTTCAATTTGCGATTTTGAGTTTCAATCTGCAAATCTTTGAGTTTAATCTTGCAATTTTTGAGTTTATTCTTGTATCTTTGAGTTTAACCCTGGAATCTTTAAATTTCAATCTTGCTTTTTTGGATTTTTAATTTTGGGCGGTTTTTTCTTTTTGAGTTTAAAAATTTTTTGGAATCTTTGGTTTTAACCCAAACTTTAATCTTTGAGTTTCATTTTTGCGTTTCTTTGATTTTCCCTTTCTTGCATTTTTTGATTTTTCAATTTGGGCTATTTTTGTGTTTAAAACCTTGCGATTTTTAAATTTCAATCTTGCATCTTTGATTTTTCAATTTTTTTTGGAAAATTTTTATTTAAATTTTTAATTTTGGCGATCTTTGAGTTTTAATCTTGCGATTTTTTGAGTATAAATCTTGCGATCTTTGAGTTTAAATCTTTTTTGATTTTTTTTGAATTTTCCAAAATCTTGCGATTTTGAGTTTCAATCTTGCGATTTTTTTTTGGATTTTTAAATCATGCAAATTTTTGAGTTTCAATTTGCTATCTTTAGTTTCAATTTTGCGATCTTTGAGTTTCAATCTTGGTTTTTAATTTTTTTGGTTTTATTTAATCTTGGACCTTTGAAATTTTCCAATTTTTTCTTGCGATTTTTGAGTTTCAATCTTGCGATCTTTGATTTTTAACCTTGCGATCTTTGAGTTTAATTTAGCATTTTTGGGGTTTCAATCTTGCAAATTTTGAGTTTCAATTTTTCCATCTTTGAGTTTAAAATTTTGCGACCCTTTAAAGTTTTTTTTTCGTTTTAATCTTGCGATTTTTGGGGTTTTAATCTTGCGTTTTTTGGAGTTTAAAATCTTCGTCTTTGGGTTTAAATTCTTGTTTAATCTTTGAGTTTAAATCTTGCGATCTTTGAGTTTCCCCCTTGCATCTTTGAGTTTAAACCCCTTTTTCGACCTTTGAAATTTCAATCTTGCGATTTTTGAGTTTAAATTTTCCGGGTTTTTAAAACTTTTTTGATTTTTAATTTGGTTCTTTGGGAATTTAAATCTTGCACCTTTGAGTTTCAATTTTGGGAATCTTTAATTTTTAATTTGCGATTTTTGGAGTTTCAATCTTGCATTTTGGAGTTTCAATCTTGTTATCTTTGAGTTTAAATCTTGTGATCTTTGAATTTCAATTTTGCGATTTTTGGGTTTTTAATCGGGCGATCTTTAATTTTTTAAATTTTTTTGCGATCTTTGAGTTTAATTTTTCCCATCTTTAAGTTTAAAATTTTGCGTTTCTTTGAGTTCAATTTTGCGATCTTTAATTTTAATTTTGGGATCTTTAAAGTTTAAATTCTTGCGATCTTTAATTTAAAAATTTTTCCCATCTTTGGGGGTTAAAATCTTGCGATTTTTGATTTTCAATTTTGGGGTGATCTTTAAATTTTAATTTTGCGATTTTAAGTTTCAATCTTGCGGATTTTGGGAGTTTCAATCGGGATTTTGATTTCAATTTTGGGATCTTTGGGTTTAAATTTTTTTGGGGTCTTTGAGTTTAACCCTTCCCATTTTTTGGATTTTTCAATTTTGGACTTTAAATTTAAATCTTGCGATTTTAAATTTTAATTTATTGCGATTTTTGGGAGTTTCAACCCTTCGATCTTTGAGTTTAAATCTTGCCATTTTTTGAGTTAAAATCTTGCGATCTTTGAGTTAAATCTTGGGATCTTTGAGTTTCAACCCTTGCAATCTTTGATTTTTAAATCTTCCCGATCTTTGATTTCGGTTTTTGCCATTTTTTGAGTTTCAATCTTGCAATCTTTGGTTTCAATCTTGCCATTTTTGATTTTTCAATCTTTTTGATTTTTTAAATTTTTAATTTCTTGCCATTTTTTGATTTTAAATATGCGATTTTTGGGAGTTTAAATTCTTGCAAACCTTTTGGTTTAAAAAATTATAATTTTTGAGAATTTCATTTTTGCGTTTTTGGGATTTTTCATCTTGCGATCTTTGAGTTTCAATTTGTATTTTTTGGTTTTCAAACCTTTGCGTTTTCTTTTTAAAATTTAATCTTGCGATCTTTGATTTTCCCAAACTTGTAAACCCTTTGATTTTTCAATCTTGCCATCTTTGAGTTTCAATTTTGGGAAATCTTTAAATTTTAATCTTCCCGATTTTTGGGAGTTTCAATCTTGCGATTTTTGAGTTTCAATTTTTTATCTTTGGTTTAAATTCGGATCTTTAAATTTTAAATCTTGCATTTTGAGTTTAAATTTCCTTGCGTTTTTTAAATTTCAATCTTGCTATTTTTGGAGTTTAAAATCTTGCGATCTTTGATTTCAATTTAATCTTTGATTTTTAATTTTTGCGATCTTTGAGTTTCAATCTTGCGATCTTTGATTTTTCCAATCTTGCTTTTCTTTGAGTTTCAACCTTTGGATCTTTTAAATTTTCAATCTTGCATTTTTGATTTCTTCTTGTGATTTTGAGTTTCAATCTTCCCATTTTTGGGTTTTTAAATTTCTTGCGATTTTTTGATTTTTTAATTTTGGGCGATCTTTAAAATTCAATCTTGCGACCCTTTGATTTTTCAAAATTTTTGGGCAAATCTTGAATTTTAATCTTGCGATCTTTGAGTGTCAATCATGCGATTTTTGAATTTCAATCTTGCTATCTTTGAGTTTTAATCATGCGATCTTTGAGTTTCAATCTTGCTATCTTTGAGTTTCAATCTTGCGATCTTTGAGTTTCAATCTTGCTATCTTTGAGTTTCAATCTTGCGATCTTTAAGTTTCAATCTTGCGATCTTTCAGTTTTAATCTTGCGATCTTTAAATATCAATCTTGCGATCGTTGAGTTTCAATCTTGCTATCTTTGAGTTTCAATCTTGTGATCTTTGAATTTCAATCTTGCGATTGTTGAGTTTTAATCTTGCGATCTTTGAGTTTCAATCATGCGATCTTTGAGTTTCAATTTTGCCATCTTTGTGTTTCAATTTTGCGATCTTTGAGTTTCAATCTTGCGATCTTTGAATTTTAATCTTGCGATCTTTGAGTTTCAATCTTGCGATCTTTAAGTTTAAATCTTGCCATCTTTGAGTTAAAATCTTGCGATCTTTGAGTTTCAATCTTGCGATCTTTGAGTTTTAAGCTTGCGATCTTTGAAATTCAATCTTGCGATCTTTGGGTTTCAATCATGCGATCTTTGAGTTTCAATCTTGCTATCTTTGAGTTTCAATTTTGCGATCTTTGAGTTTCAATCTTGTGATCTTTGAATTTTAATCTTGCGATCTTTGAGTTTCAATCTTGCGATCTTTGGGTTTAAATCTTGCCATCTTTGAGTTAAAATCTTGCGATCTTTGAGTATCAATCTTGCGATCTGTGAGTTTCAATCTTGCAATCTTTGAGTTTTAATCTTGCGATCTTTGAGTTTCAGTCTTGCCACCTTTGAGTTTCAATCTTGTGATCTTTGAGTTTTAATCTTGCGATCTTTGAGTATCAATCTTGCGATCTTTGAGTTTCAATCTTGCTATCTTTGAGTTTCAATCTTGTGATCTTTGAATGTCAATCTTGCGAGTGTTGAGTTTCAATCATGCGATTTTTAAGTTTCAATCTTGCTATCTTTGAGTTTCAATCTTGCTATCTTTGAGTTTCAATCTTGTGATCCTTGAATTTCAATCTTGCGAGTTTTTAGTTTAAATCTTGCAATATTTGAGTTTCAATCTTGCGATCTTTGAGTTTAATTCTTGCGATCTTTGAGTTTCAAACTTGCGATCTTTGAGTTTCAATCTTGCGATCTTTAAGTTTCAATCTTGCCATCTTTGAGTTTCAATCTTGCGATCTTTGAGTTTTATTATTGCGATCTTTGAGTATCAATCTTGCGATCTTTGAGTTTCAATCTTGTGATCTTTGAATTTTAATCTTGCGATTGTTAAGTTTCAATCTTGCGATCTTTGAGTTTCAATCATGCGATCTTTGAGTTTCAATCTTGCTATCTTTGAGTTTCAATCTTGCGATCTTTGAGTTTGAATCTTGCTATCTTTGAGTTTATATCTTGTGACCTTTGAATTTCAATCTTGCGATTGTTGAGTTTCAATCTTGCGATCTTTGAGTTTCAATCCTGCGATTCTTGAGTTTAAATCTTGCCATCTTTGAGTTAAAATCTTGCGATCTTTGAGTATCAATCTTGCGATCTTTGAGTTTCAATCTTGCAATTTTTGAGTTTTAATCTTGCGATCTTTGAGTTTCAGTCTTGCCATCTTTGAGTTTCAATCTTGCAATCTTTGAGTTTCAATCTTGCCATTTTTGAGTTTCAATCTTGTGATCTTTGAATTTTATTCTTGCCATCTTTGAGTTTCAATCATGCGATCTTTGAGTTTCAATCTTGCGATCTTTGAGTTTCAAACTTATAATCTTTGAGTTTCATTTTTGCGATCTTTGAGTTTCAATCTTGCGATCTTTGAGTTTCAATCTTGCTATCTTTGAGTTTCAACCTTGCGATCTTTAAATTTCAATCTTGCGATCTTTGAGTTTCTAACTTGTGATCTTTGAGTTTCAATCTTGCCATCTTTGAGTTTCAATCTTGCGATCTTTGAGTTTTAATCTTGCGATCTTTGAGTATCAATCTTGCGATCTTTGAGTTTCAATCTTCCTATCTTTGAGTTTCATTCTTGAGATCTTTGAATTTCAATCTTGCGATCTTTGAGTTTCAATCTTGCGATTTTTGAATTTCAATCTTGCTATCTTTGAGTTTCAATCATGCGATCTTTGAGTTTCAATCTTGCTATCTTTGAGTTTCAATCCTACGATCTTTGAGTTTCAATCTTGCTATCTTTGAGTTTCAATCTTGCGATCTTTGAGTTTCAATCTTGCGATCTTTGAGTTTTAATCTTGCGATCTTTGATTATCAATCTTGCGATCCTTGAGTTTCAATCTTGCTATCTTTGAGTTTCAATCTTGTGATCTTTGAATTTCAATCTTGAGATTGTTGAGTTTCAATCTTGCGATCTTTGAGTTTCAATCATGTGATCTTTGTGTTTCAATCTTGCTATCTTTGAGTTTCAATCTTGCTATCTTTGAATTTCAATCTTGTGATCTTTGAATTTCAATCTTGCGATTGTTGAGTTTCAATCTTGCGATCTTTGAGTTTCATTCATGCGATCTTTGAGTTTCAATCATGCGATCTTTGAGTTTCAATCTTGCCATCTTTGAATTTCAATTTTGCGATCTTCGAGTTTCAGTCTTCCGATCTTTGAATTTTAATCTTGCGATCTTTGAGTTTCAATCTTGCGATCTTTGAATTTTAATCTTGTGATCTTTGAGTTTCAATCTTGCTATCTTTGAGTTTTAATCTTGCCATCTTTGAGTAAAAATCTTGCAATCTTTGAGTTTCAATCTTGCGATCTTTGAGTTTTAAGCTAGCGATCTTTGAGTCTCAATCTCGCGATCTTTGAGTTTCAATCTTGTGATCATTGAGTTTCAATCTTGCGATCTTTGAGTTTCAATCTTGTCATCTTTGAGTTTCAATCTTGCGATCTTTGTGTTTTAATCTTGCGATCTTTGAGTTTCAATTTTGCAATCTTTGAGTTTCAATCTTGCGATCTTTGAGTTTTAATCTTGAGATATTTGAGTATCAATCATGCGATCTTTGTGTATCAATCTTGCGATCTTTGAGTTTCAGTCTTGCGATCTTTGAGTTTCAATCTTGCGATCTTTGAGTTTCAATTTTGCCATCTTTGAGTTTCAAAATTGCGATCTTTGAGTTTCAATCTTGCCATCTTTGAATTTAAATCTTGCGATCTTTGAGTTTTAATCTTGCAATCTTTGAGTTTCAATCTTGCAATCTTTGAGTTTTAATCTTGCGATCTTTGAGTTTCAATCATGCAATCTTTGAGTTTCAATCTTGCGATCTTTGAGTTTTAATTTTGCCATCTTTGAGTTTCAAAATTGCGATTTTTGAGTTTCAGTCTTGCCATCTTTGAGTTTCAATCTTGCAATCTTTGAGTTTCAATCTTGCAATTTTTGAGTTTCAATCTTGCGATCTTTGAATTTCAATCTTGCAATCTTTGAGTTTCAATCATGCGATCTTTGAGTTACAATCTTGCGATCTTTGAGTTTCAAACTTGTAATCTTTGAGTTTCATTCATGCGATCTTTAAGTTTCAATCTTGCGATCTTTGAGTTTCAATCTTACTATCTTTGAGTTTCAACCTTGCGATCTTTGAATTTCAATCTTGCGATCTTTGAGTTTCAATCTTGCGATCTTTAAAATTCGATCTTGCGATCTTTGAGTTTCAATTTTGCGATCTTTAAGTTTCAATCTTGTTATTTTTGAGTTTCAATCATGCGATCTTTGAGTTTTAATCTTGCGATCTTTGAGTATCAATCTTGCGATCTTTGAGTTTCAATCTTGTGATCTTTGAATTTCAATCTTGCGATTGTTGAGTTTCAATCTTGCTATCTTTGAATTTCAATCTTGCGATCTTTGAGTTTATATCTTGCGATCTTTGAGTTTCAATTTTGCGATCTTTGAGTTTCAATCTTGTGATCTTTGAGTTTTAATCTTGCGATCTTTGAGTATCAATCTTGCGATCTTTGAGTTTCAATCTTGCTATCTTTGAGTTTCAATCTTGCTATCTTTAAGTTTCAATCTTGTGATCTTTGAATTTCAATCTTGCGATTGTCGAGTTTTAATCTTGCGATCTTTGAGTTTCAATCATCCGATCTTTGAGTTTCAATTTTGCCATCTTTGAGTTTCAATTTTGCGATCTTTGAGTTTCAATCTTGCGATCTTTGATTTTCAATCTTGCGATCTTTGAGTTTTAAGCTTGCGCTCTTTGAGTTTTAATCTTGCGATCTTTGAGTTTCAATCTTGTTATCTTTGAGTTTCAATCTTGCGATCTTTGGGTTTCAATCATGCGATCTTTAAGTTTCAATCTTGCCATCTTTGAGTTTCAATTTTGCGATCTTTAAGTTTCAATCTTGCGATCTTTGAATTTTAATCTTGCGATCTTTGAGTTTCAATCTTGCGATCTTTGAGTTTAAATCTTGCCATCTTTGAGTTAAAATCTTGCGATCTTTGAGTATCAATCTTGCGATCTTTGAGTTTCAATCTTGCAATCTTTGAGTTTTAATCTTGCGATCTTTGAGTTTCAGTCTTGCTATCTTTGAGTTTCAATCTTGCAATCTTTGAGTTTCAATCTTGCCATTTTTGAGTTTCAATCTTGCTATCTTTGAGTTTCAACCTTGCGATCTTTAAATTTCAATCTTGCGATCTTTGAGTTTCAAACTTGTGATCTTTGAGTTTCAATCTTGCCATCTTTGAGTTTCAATCTTGCGATCTTTGAGTTTTAATCTTGCGATCTTTGAGTATCAATCTTGCGATCTTTGAGTTTCAATCTTGCTATCTTTGAGTTTCATTCTTGTGATCTTTGAATTTCAATCTTGCGATCTTTGTGTTTCAATCTTGCGATTTTTGAGTTTCAATCTTGCTATCTTTGAGTTTTAATCATGCGATCTTTGAGTTTCAATCTTGCTATCTTTGAGTTTCAATCTTGCGATCTTTGAGTTTCAATCTTGCTATCTTTTAGTTTAAATCTTGCGATCTTTGAGTTTCAATCTTGCGATCTTTGAGTTTTAATCTTGCGATCTTTGAGTATCAATCTTGCGATCGTTGAGTTTCAATCTTGCTATCTTTGAGTTTCAATCTTGTGATCTTTGAATTTCAATCTTGCGATTGTTGAGTTTTAATCTTGCGATCTTTGAGTTTCCATCATGCGATCTTTGAGTTTCAATCTTGTGATCTTTGAATTTCAATCTTGCGATTGTTGAGTTTCAATCTTGCGATCTTTGAGTTTCAATCTTGCGATCTTTGAGTTTCAATCTTGCTATCTTTGAGTTTCAATCTTGCGATCTTTGAGTTTCAATCTTGCGATCTTTGAGTTTCAATCTTGCGATCTTTGAGTTTCAATCTTGCGATCTTTGAGTTTCAATCTTGCGATCTTTGAGTTTCAATCTTGCGATCTTTGAGTTTCAATCTTGCGATCTTTGAGTTTCAATCTTGCGATCTTTGAGTTTCAATCTTGCGATCTTTGAGTTTCAATCTTGCTATCTTTGAGTTTCAATCTTGCGATCTTTGAGTTTCAATCTTGCGATCTTTGAGTTTCAATCTTGCGATCTTTGAGTTTAAATCTTGCGATCTTTGAGTTTCAATCTTGCGATCTTTGAGTTTCAATCTTGCGATCTTTGAGTTTCAATCTTGCGATCTTTGAGTTTCAATCTTGCGATCTTTGAGTTTCAATCTTGCGATCTTTGAGTTTCAATCTTGCGATCTTTGAGTTTCAATCTTGCGATCTTGAGTTTCAATCTTGCGATCTTGAGTTTCAAACTTGTGATCTTTAAGTTTCAATCTTGCCATCTTTGAGTTTCAATCTTGCGATCTTTGAGTTTTAATCTTGCGATCTTTGAGTATCAATCTTGCGATCTTTGAGTTTCAATCTTGCTATCTTTGAGTTTCATTCTTGTGATCTTTGAATTTCAATCTTGCGATCTTTGTGTTTCAATCTTGCGATTTTTGATTTTCAATCTTGCTATCTTTGAGTTTCAATCATGCGATCTTTGAGTTTCATTCTTGCTATCTTTGAGTTTCAATCTTGCGATCTTTGAGTTTCAATCTTGCTATCTTTTAGTTTAAATCTTGCGATCTTTGAGTTTCAATCTTGCGATCTTTAAGTTTTAATCTTGCGATCTTTGAGTATCAATCTTGCGATCGTTGAGTTTCAATCTTGCTATCTTTGAGTTTCAATCTTGTGATCTTTGAATTTCAATCTTGCGATTGTTGAGTTTTAATCTTGCGATCTTTGAGTTTCAATCATGCGATCTTTGAGTTTCAATCTTGCTATCTTTGAGTTTCAATCTTGCGATCTTTGAGTTTCAAGCTTGAGATATTTGAGTTTCAATTATGCGATCTTTGTGTATCAATCTTGCGATCTTTGAGTTTCAGGCTTGCGATTTTTTAGTTTCAATCTTGCCATCTTTGAGTTTCAATCTTGCGATCTTTGAGTTTCAATCTTGCGATCTTTGAATTTCAATCTTACGATCTTGGAATTTCAATCTTGCGATTTTTTAGTTTAAATCTTGCAATATTTGAGTTTCAAACTTGTGATCTTTAAGTTTCAATCTTGCCATCTTTGAGTTTCAATCTTGTGATCTTTGAATTTCAATCTTGCGATTGTTGAGTTTCAATCTTGCGATCTTTGAGTTTAAATCATGCGATCTTTGAGTTTTAATCTTGCTATCTTTGAGTTTCAATCTTGCGATCTTTTAGTTTCAATCTTGCGATTGTTGAGTTTTAATCTTGCGATCTTTGAGTTTCAATCATGCGATCTTTGAGTTTCAATTTTGCGATCTTCGAGTTTCAGTCTTGCGATCTTTGAATTTTAATCTTGCGATCTTTGAATTTCAATCTTGCGATCTTTGAATTTTAATCTTGTGATCTTTGAGTTTCAATCTTGCTATCTTTGAGTTTTAATCTTGCCATCTTTGAGTAAAAATCTTGCGATCTTTGAGTTTCAATCTTGCGATCTTTAAATTTTAAGCTAGCGATCTTTGAGTCTCAATCTCGCGATCTTTGAGTTTCAATCTTGTGATCATTGTGTTTCAATCTTGCGATCTTTGAGTTTCAATCTTGTCATCTTTGAGTTTCAATCTTGCGATCTTTGTGTTTTAATCTTGCGATCTTTGAGTTTCAATTTTGCGATCTTTGAGTTTCAATGTTGCGATCTTTGAGTTTTAAACTTGAGATATTTGAGTATCAATCATGCGATCTTTGTGTATTAATCTTGCGATCTTTGAGTTTCAGTCTTGCGATCTTTGAGTTTCAATCTTGCGATCTTTGAGTTTCAATTTTGCCATCTTTGAGTTTCAAAATTGCGATCTTTGAGTTTCAATCTTGCCATCTTTGAATTTAAATCTTGCAATCTTTGAGTTTTAATCTTGCTATCTTTGAGGTTCAATCTTGTGATCTTTGAGTTTCAATCTTGTGATTGTTGAGTTTCAATCTTGCGATCTTTGAGTTTCAATCATGCGATCTTTGAGTTTCAATCTTGCTATCTTTGAGTTTCAATCAAATCAAATCAAATCAAATCAAATCGTTTATTGTTCATTGACATTTAACAATGTTTGGAACATAGTCAATCAGTGTTTTTGTAAGGTCTAAAATGATTTAAAATACAATGATATATATAAGAACATCATTAAATATAACAGTCATACCTATCAGTGAAAATCATTGATTGCTTAAGAACTCGTCTATTGAATAATAAGCCTTGTCTAAAAGATATTGTTTTAACCTGTTTTTGAAAACCCTCTCACTATCACTTTTTCTAATATTATCTGGGATGCTGCCAAATATGACCGGGCCTAGATATGCAGATGATTTCTGAAATATGGCTTTATGATGAAGAGGTATGATAAAATTATTTTTATTTCTTGTATTGTAGGGATGACTATGGGTAGGGAAAAGATATTGATTTTTAAAAACAAACAGAGCATAAGTGTAAATGAATAAGGATGGAAGGGTTAAAATAGACTGATCACGGAACACCTGCCTACAGCTGTCTCTGAATCTCAGACTGAAAACAATCCTAACTGCCCGTTTTTGAAGCTTGAAAACTCTATTAAATGATGTTACTGGGGCCGTCCCCCAGAACATGATTCCATATGACAAAACAGGAACAACGTATCCAAAATATATGATCTTTAAAAAAGATGTGTTGAGGAAGCCAGAGAGATATCTAAGTGAAAACAAACAAGAGCTCATCCTAGAGCATACATTTGAAATCTGAGTGTCCCATTTTAAGTTTGAATCGACATAAATACCCAAAAATCGAACAGAACCTCCATGAATGTCGTCAATATAGTCTCCATGTAAGGAAAATTTTAGAATTTGTGTTTTTTCTTTATTCATTGACATATAGTTTTGTGAAAACCACTCACTGAGAGAGTTCAATGTAGTGGTTATTTGGATATCCAGAAGTGGCAGGTGATTTGCTTGCAATTCCACACTAGTGTCGTCGGCATATTGCACTACATGACCCACAATATTTCTACTTAAGTCATTGACGTAGAGCAAAAACAGGATGGGCCCAAGTATTGAGCCTTGTGGGACACCTGAATCGACTGGCAAGGAAGCTGAGAGAACTCGATCATAGCTATTTGTGATTTGGACACGCTGACTGCGATCTGAAAGGTAGGATCTGAACCACTTCAGGGACGTTCCTCTAACACCATACGCCTCCAACTTGTAGAGAAGTCTCTCATGATTTACAGTGTCGAAAGCTCGACTAAGATCACAGAAAATTCCTGCAGTAGACTGGTTATTGTCGATGGCTGTAATAACTTTCTGAAGAAATTCATTGATGGCGTCAGAAGTAGACTTTCCTTTAATAAATCCAAATTGAGTAGGACTCAGAAGATTATATTTACTTAAAAATTCAGTTAACCTGGTACATATGAGGCGTTCAAAAACCTTACTTACAGTTGGGAGAATGGAGACAGGTCTATAGTCACTGAGAGATGATCTAGAGCCTTTCTTAAATATTGGAATAATTTTGGCCAGTTTCATATATGAGGGGAATATACCTTGTGAAATGGAGTTATTAAAAAGAATAGTCAATGGAGTGGTAAGAGGAACAGCCACCGCTCTAAGAATTTTGGGAGATATGTCATGAATGTCTGTAGATGTACTGGGTTTCAAAGACAATATAGCATTATGAACCTCAGAACAGGAAGCTGGAGAGATGAAGAAGCTGTAATGGGTCTGCACTGAAATATTATTGGAGGAAGAAACAGCAGGCGCAGACCAGTTTGGATGTTGGTTAGTAGAACTGAAGTGATTGTTAAACAATTCTGCAATTTTATCAGGATTCTGCACAGCATTACCGTTGTGATTTACTTCCCGTATTATGCAATTTGCTTTGCCGCCTCTACCGGAGTAGTCAGCTACAATTTTCCAGGTAGCTCTTCCGATATTATTACAACTTTGAATGTATGATTCTGCGTATGAGCATTTTTCATTGGCTATTAAATCGTGATACTCTTTTAGTTTCTTTTTGTATGTAACTCGATTGAGTTCAGTAGGAAAGTCCCGCTGAATCATATATAGATCTTTAACATTCTCTTTAACTTTTAGTAAATCACGTGTAAACCATTTGGGCTTAGACTTCGTTTTGCATCTGGTTTTCACAAGTGGAAATGATAAGTTAAAATTTGACACTATGATATCCATGAATATAGAAAACTGTCTATCAACATTGTCACTGTAAAAAACGGCGTCCCACTGGTGCTCTTCAAGAAGAGAGTATAATTTATCGACATTGGTTTGAGAAAAGTATCTTCTGTAGTTCATAATTATGGGTGGTCTTGGTTTATCATCGTGGTTGACAATGGTGGCAATCTGTGCGTAATGATCTGATATACAGGACATGACTACATTTGTCGATATATCATCTGGGTCAATATCAGTGATTATATTATCAATGCATGATCCACCCGATGCATTTGGTCTGGTCACATCTTTGATTTTTATATCCAATGAAAAACTATTCAAGATGTCTTGGAGATGGAGAAAACTTGGCTCAAAGAAATCCCAAAAATGTATATTAAAATCACCACAGACTACCACTCTCATTTTCTTTTTAGCAAGAATGTTTAATGTTTCCTCAAGATTTTCCAAAAAAACGTTAACATCCCCAGCAGGAGATCTGTACACAGCCAGAACAATTAAATTTAGGGCAGCAACAGAGACTGCAGCAGACTCTAAGTGCAACTCGTTGTTAAGGTGGGAGATAGATTGAAGATCAGTGACCAAGTAGGGGAAATCATTCCTGACTAAAATACAAACACCTCCCCTTGACGATTGAGTCCTGCAGAATATACTATTTACACTATAACCTTCAACCTGAAAAGCAGTCCGGTTGTCAGTTGTGAGCCAGTGCTCGGTAATACAAGCTATATTCACATTGTGAGAGTGCAGAAGAGCTTCTAAAGGACATATTTTAGTTGCAACAGATTGAATATTTTGATGAAAGACGGTGATCTCAGAGGTATTACAATTAGGATCAGGTATGTCGGATTCTATAAAAAAGTCTTCGGATCTACACCAGGGCCCAGTCCATTCGGCAACACACAAAACAACCACCCACTCAACTTAGAACACACCAATTGTTTACCTTTTACATTCAAGTGCTGACCACTTCTCAAGTAGTGGCCGGTCTGAAGACAGTGGTTTACAAGGATAAATGGTGTCTCTGTCTGCATTGCCAAATTAAACAGCATGGTGTTACCTTGGTTAATCTCATATTCTTTAATATTACCACAGCCAACAAGAAGAGGAATCTCTGTGAGAATAATTTTACATGGTAATAGTTTTATTAAATCAAGTAGTTTAGCGTTCACTCGAGAAAAGTGGTCAACACTCGTATTGTTAGTCCCCCCCATTAAGATAACAAAGTCATTCTTATGTAATTGACCTTTGCATAAATGTAAATGATTGATTACACATTCCATAGAGGCTCCAGGATAACAATGACCAACTACCCTATATTTAGGCAAGTGAGATTGTAGCATTGCTGCCATATCCCTTACATGGCTGTCACCAAAAATAAATATATTACTTTTATCCTCAGTCTGATTAATGTTCTGAACATTAGTTTTATTAACAAACTTATCACTTTCAATCAATCTTGCGATCTTTGAGTTTCAATCTTGCGATCTTTGAGTTTCAATCTTGCGATCTTTGAGTTTTAATCTTGAGATATTTTAATTTCAATCATGCGAACTTTGTGTATCAATCTTGCGATCTTTGAGTTTCAGTCTTTTAATTTTCGAGTTTCAATCTTGCCATCTTTGAGTTTCAATTTTGCGATCTTTGAGTTTCAATCTTGCGATCTTTGAATTTCAATCTTGCGATCTTTGAGTTTCAATCTTGCAATCTTTGAGTTTTAATCTTGCGATCTTTGAGTTTCAATTTTGCGATCTTTAAATTTCAATCTTGCCATCTTTGAGTTTCAATCTTGAGATATTTGAGTTTCAATCATGCGATCTTTGTGTATCAATCTTGCGATCTTTGAGTTTCAGTCTTGCGATCTTTGAGTTTCAATCTTGCGATCTTTGAGTTTCAATCTTGCGATCTTTGAGTTTCAATCTTGCGATCTTTGAGTTTCAATTTTGCCATCTTTGAGTTTCAAAATTGCGATCTCTGAGTTTCAATCTTGCTATCTTTGAGTTTCAATCTTGCGATCTTTGAGTTTCAAGCTTGAGATATTTGAGTTTCAATTATGCGATCTTTGTGTATCAATCTTGCGATCTTTGAGTTTCAGGCTTGCGATTTTTTAGTTTCAATCTTGCCATCTTTGAGTTTCCATCTTGCGATCTTTGAGTTTAATTCTTGCGATCTTTGAGTTTCAATCTTGCGATCTTTGAAATTCGATCTTGCGATCTTTGAGTTTCAATCTTGCGATCTTTAAGTTTCAATCTTGCCATCATTGAGTTTCAATCTTGCGATCTTTGAGTTTTAATCTTGCGATCTTTGAGTTTCAAACTTGTAATCTTTGAGTTTCATTTATGCGATCTTTGAGTTTAAATCTTGCGATCTTTGAGTTTCAATCTTGCTATCTTTGAGTTTCAATCTTGCGATCTTTGAATTTCAATCTTGCGATCTTTGAGTTTTAATCTTGCGATCTTTGAGTATCAATCTTGCGATCTTTGAGTTTCAATCTTGTGATCTTTGAATTTCAATCTTGCGATTGTTGAGTTTCAATCTTGCGATCTTTGAGTTTCAATCATGCGATCTTTGAGTTTCAATCTTGCGATCTTTGAGTTTCAATCTTGCGATCTTTGAGTTTCAATCTTGCGATCTTTGAGTTTCAATCTTGCGATCTTTGAGTTTCAATCTTGCGATTTTTGAGTTTCAATCTTGCGATCTTTGAGTTTCAATCTTGCGATCTTTGAGTTTCAATCTTGCGATCTTTGAGTTTCAATCTTGCGATCTTTGAGTTTCAATCTTGCGATCTTTGAGTTTCAATCTTGCGATCTTTGAGTTTCAATCTTGCGATCTTTGAGTTTCAATCTTGCGATCTTTGAGTTTCAATCTTGCGATCTTTGAGTTTCAATCTTGCGATCTTTGAGTTTCAATCTTGCGATCTTTGAGTTTCAATCTTGCGATCTTTGAGTTTCAATCTTGCGATCTTTGAGTTTCAATCTTGCGATCTTTGAGTTTCAATCTTGCGATCTTTGAGTTTCAATCTTGCGATCTTTGAGTTTCAATCTTGCGATCTTTGAGTTTCAATCTTGCGATCTTTGAGTTTCAATCTTGCGATCTTTGAGTTTCAATCTTGCGATCTTTGAGTTTCAATCTTGCGATCTTTGAGTTTCAATCTTGCGATCTTTGAGTTTCAATCTTGCGATCTTTGAGTTTCAATCTTGCGATCTTTGAGTTTCAATCTTGCGATCTTTGAGTTTCAATCTTGCGATCTTTGAGTTTCAATCTTGCGATCTTTGAGTTTCAATCTTGCGATCTTTGAGTTTCAATCTTGCGATCTTTGAGTTTCAATCTTGCGATCTTTGAGTTTCAATCTTGCGATCTTTGAGTTTCAATCTTGCGATCTTTGAGTTTCAATCTTGCGATCTTTGAGTTTCAATCTTGCGATCTTTGAGTTTCAATCTTGCGATCTTTGAGTTTCAATCTTGCGATCTTTGAGTTTCAATCTTGCGATCTTTGAGTTTCAATCTTGCGATCTTTGAGTTTCAATCTTGCGATCTTTGAGTTTAATCTTGCGATCTTTGAGTTTCAATCTTGCGATCTTTGAGTTTCAATCTTGCGATCTTTGAGTTTCAATCTTGCGATCTTTGAGTTTCAATCTTGCGATCTTTGAGTTTCAATCTTGCGATCTTTGAGTTTCAATCTTGCGATCTTTGAGTTTCAATCTTGCGATCTTTGAGTTTCAATCTTGCGATCTTTGAGTTTCAATCTTGCGATCTTTGAGTTTCAATCTTGCGATCTTTAAGTTTCAATCTTGCGATCTTTGAGTTTCAATCTTGCGATCTTTGAGTTTCAATCTTGCGATCTTTGAGTTTTAATCTTGCGATCTTTGAGTTTCAATCTTGCGATCTTTGAGTTTTAATCTTGCGATCTTTGAGTTTCAATCATGCGATCTTTGAGTTTCAATCTTGCGATCTTTGAGTTTCAATCTTGCGATCTTTGAGTTTCAATCTTGCGATCTTTGAGTTTCAATCTTGCGATCTTTGAGTTTCAATCTTGCGATCTTTGAGTTTCAATCTTGCGATCTTTGAGTTTCAATCTTGCGATCTTTGAGTTTCAATCTTGCGATCTTTGAGTTTCAATCTTGCGATCTTTGAGTTTCAATCTTGCGATCTTTGAGTTTCAATCTTGCGATCTTTGAGTTTCAATCTTGCGATCTTTGAGTTTCAATCTTGCGATCTTTGAGTTTCAATCTTGCGATCTTTGAGTTTCAATCTTGCGATCTTTGAGTTTCAATCTTGCGATCTTTGAGTTTCAATCTTGCGATCTTTGAGTTTCAATCTTGCGATCTTTGAGTTTCAATCTTGCGATCTTTGAGTTTCAATCTTGCGATCTTTGAGTTTCAATCTTGCGATCTTTGAGTTTCAATCTTGCGATCTTTGAGTTTCAATCTTGCGATCTTTGAGTTTCAATCTTGCGATCTTTGAGTTTCAATCTTGCGATCTTTGAGTTTCAATCTTGCGATCTTTGAGTTTCAATCTTGCGATCTTTGAGTTTCAATCTTGCGATCTTTGAGTTTCAATCTTGCGATCTTTGAGTTTCAATCTTGCGATCTTTGAGTTTCAATCTTGCGATCTTTGAGTTTCAATCTTGCGATCTTTGAGTTTCAATCTTGCGATCTTTGAGTTTCAATCTTGCGATCTTTGAGTTTCAATCTTGCGATCTTTGAGTTTCAATCTTGCGATCTTTGAGTTTCAATCTTGCGATCTTTGAGTTTCAATCTTGCGATCTTTGAGTTTCAATCTTGCGATCTTTGAGTTTCAATCTTGCGATCTTTGAGTTTCAATCTTGCGATCTTTGAGTTTCAATCTTGCGATCTTTGAGTTTCAATCTTGCGATCTTTGAGTTTCAATCTTGCGATCTTTGAGTTTCAATCTTGCGATCTTTGAGTTTCAATCTTGCGATCTTTGAGTTTCAATCTTGCGATCTTTGAGTTTCAATCTTGCGATCTTTGAGTTTCAATCTTGCGATCTTTGAGTTTCAATCTTGCGATCTTTGAGTTTCAATCTTGCTATCTTTGAGTTTCAATCTTGCGATCTTTGAGTTTCAATCTTGCGATCTTTGAGTTTCAATCTTGCGATCTTTGAGTTTCAATCTTGCGATCTTTGAGTTTCAATCTTGCGATCTTTGAGTTTCAATCTTGCGATCTTTGAGTTTCAATCTTGCGATCTTTGAGTTTCAATCTTGCGATCTTTGAGTTTCAATCTTGCGATCTTTGAGTTTCAATCTTGCGATCTTTGAGTTTCAATCTTGCGATCTTTGAGTTTCAATCTTGCGATCTTTGAGTTTCAATCTTGCTATCTTTGAGTTTCAATCTTGCGATCTTTGAGTTTCAATCTTGCGATCTTTGAGTTTCAATCTTGCGATCTTTGAGTTTCAATCTTGCGATCTTTGAGTTTCAATCTTGCGATCTTTGAGTTTCAATCTTGCGATCTTTGAGTTTCAATCTTGCGATCTTTGAGTTTCAATCTTGCGATCTTTGAGTTTCAATCTTGCGATCTTTGAGTTTAATCTTGCGATCTTTGAGTTTCAATCTTGCGATCTTTGAGTTTCAATCTTGCGATCTTTGAGTTTCAATCTTGCGATCTTTGAGTTTCAATCTTGCGATCTTTGAGTTTCAATCTTGCGATCTTTGAGTTTCAATCTTGCGATCTTTGAGTTTCAATCTTGCGATCTTTGAGTTTCAATCTTGCGATCTTTGAGTTTCAATCTTGCGATCTTTGAGTTTCAATCTTGCGATCTTTGAGTTTCAATCTTGCGATCTTTGAGTTTCAATCTTGCGATCTTTGAGTTTCAATCTTGCGATCTTTGAGTTTCAATCTTGCGATCTTTGAGTTTCAATCTTGCGATCTTTGAGTTTCAATCTTGCGATCTTTGAGTTTCAATCTTGCGATCTTTGAGTTTCAATCTTGCGATCTTTGAGTTTCAATCTTGCGATCTTTGAGTTTCAATCTTGCGATCTTTGAGTTTCAATCTTGCGATCTTTGAGTTTCAATCTTGCGATCTTTGAGTTTCAATCTTGCGATCTTTGAGTTTCAATCTTGCGATCTTTGAATTTCAATCTTGCGATTGTTGAGTTTCAATCTTGCGATCTTTGAGTTTCAATCCTGCGATCTTTGAGTTTCAATCTTGCTATCTTTGAATTTCAATCTTGCGATTTTGTGTTTATATCTTGCGATCTTTGAGTTTCAATCTTGCGATCCTTGAGTTTTAATCTTGCGATCTTTGAGTTTTAATCTTGCGATCTTTGAGTATCAATCTTGCGATCTTTGAGTTTCAATCTTGCTATCTTTGAGTTTTAATCTTGCGATCTTTGAGTTTAAATCTTGCGATCTTTGAGTTTCAAACTTGTAATCTTTGAGTTTCATTTATGCGATCTTTGAGTTTAAATCTTGCGATCTTTGAGTTTCAATCTTGCTATCTTTGAGTTTCAATCTTGCGATCTTTGAATTTCAATCTTGCGGTTGTTGAGTTTTAATCTTGCAATTGTTGAGTTTCAATCTTGCGATCTTTGCGATTGATACTCAAAGATCGCAGGATTAAAACTCAAAGATCGCAAGATTGAAACTCAAAGATCGCAAGATTGAAACTCAAAGATAGCAAGATTGAAACTCAAAGATCGCAAGATTGAAACTCAAAGATCACAAGAATGAAACTCAAAGATAGCAAGATTGAAACTCAAAGATCGCAAGATTGATACTCAAAGATCGCAAGATTAAAACTCAAAGATCGCAAGATTGAAACTCAAAGATGGCAAGATTGAAACTCAAAGATCACAAGTTTGAAACTCAAAGATCGCAAGATTGAAATTTAAAGATCGCAAGGTTGAAACTCAAAGATCGCATGATTGAAACTCAAAGATCGCAAGATTGAAACTCAAAGATCGCAAGATTGAAACTCAAAGATCGCAAGATTAAAACTCAAAGATCGCAAGATTGAAACTCAAAGATCGCATGAATGAAACTCAAAGATTATAAGTTTGAAACTCAAAGATCGCAAGATTGAAACTCAAAGATCGCATGATTGAAACTCAAAGATCGCAAGATTGAAACTCAAAGATCGCAAGATTGATACTCAAAGAACGCAAGATTAAAATTCAAAGATCGCAAGATTGAAACTCAAAGATCACAAGATTGAAACTCAAAGATCGCAAGATTGAAACTCAAAGATAGCAAGATTGAAACTCAAAGATCGCATGATTAAAACTCAAAGATCGCAAGATTGAAACTCAACAATCGCAAGATTGAAATTCAAAGGTCACAAGATATAAACTCAAAGATAGCAAGATTTAAACTCAAAGATCACAAGATTGAAACTCTAAGATAGCAAGATTGAAACTCTAAGATCGCATGATTGAAACTCAAAGATCGCAACATTGAAACTCAACAATCGCAAGATTGAAATTCAAAGATCACAAGATTGAAACTCAAAGATCGCAAGATTGATACTCAAAGATCGCAAGATTAAAACTCAAAGATCGCAAGATTGAAATTTAAAGATGGCAAGATTGAAACTCAAAGATCACAAGTTTGAAACTCAAAGATTGCAAGATTGAAATTCAAAGATCGCAAGATTGAAACTCAAAGATAGCAAGATTGAAACTCAAAGATCGCAAGATTTAAACTCAAAGATCGCATAAATGAAACTCAAAGATTACAAGTTTGAAATTCAAAGATCGCAAGATTTAAACTCAAAGATCGCAAGATTAAAACTCAAAGATCGCAAGATTGAAACTCAATGATGGCCAGATTGAAACTTAAAGATCGCAAGATTGAAACTCAAAGATCGCAAGATCGAATTTCAAAGATCGCAAGATTGAAACTCAAAGATCGCAAGAATTAAACTCAAAGATGGCAAGATTGAAACTAAAAAATCGCAAGCCTGAAACTCAAAGATCGCAAGATTGATACACAAAGATCGCATAATTGAAACTCAAATATCTCAAGCTTGAAACTCAAAGATCGCAAGATTGAAACTCAAAGATAGCAAGATTGAAACTCAAAGATCGCAAGATTGAAACTCAAATATTGCAAGATTTAAACTAAAAAATCGCAGATTGAAATTCAAAGATCGTAGATTGAAATTCAAAGATCGCAAGATTGAAACTCAAAGATCGCAAGATTGAAACTCAAAGATGGCAAGATTGAAACTAAAAAATCGCAAGCCTGAAACTCAAAGATCGCAAGATAGATGAACAAGATCGCATAATTGAAACTCAAATATCTCAAGCTTGAACTCAAAGATCGCAAGATTAAAACTCAAAGATAGCAAGATTGAAATTCAAAGATCGCAATTTTGAAACTCAAAGATGGCAAAATTGAAACTCAAAGATCGCAAGATTGAAACTCAAAGATCGCAAGATTGAAACTCAAAGATCGCAAGATTGAAACTCAAAGATCGCAACACTGAAACTCAAATATTCAAGTTGAAACTCAAAAGATCGCAAGATTAAAACTCAAAGATAGCAAGATTGAAATTCAAAGATCGAAAAAAAAAAAAAAAAAAAAAAAAAAAAAAAAAAAAAAAAAAAAAAAAAAAAAAAAAAAAAAAAAAAAAAAAAAAAAAAAAAAAAAAAAAAAAAAATTTTTTTTTTTTTTTTTTTTTTTTTTTTTTTTTTTTTTTTTTTTTTTTTTTTTTTTTAACCAAGGCAATAAAAAAAATTTTCCAAAAAAAACCAAGATCGAAAGAAAAACTCAAAGACGCAAATTGAAACTCAAAGATCGCAAAAAAACCCAAAAAAAAAATTTGAAACCAAAGATCGCTGAATAAACTCAAAATCCAAGATTAAATAAAAACCCCAAAAAAAAAACCCAAAAATTGAAATAAAAATTTGAAAAATTTAAAAAAAGATGCAAAATTGAACTCAAAGATCGAAGAGAAATCAAAGATCGAAATTAAACCAAAAACCAAAAAAAAAAGATAAAAGGAAAAAAAAAAAAAAAAAATTAAACCCAAGGAAAAAATTTTCCAAAAAAATCAAGTTTTAAAAAACAAAACCAAAAAACCAAAACCAAAAAAAAAATAAAAAAAACCAAAGAGAAAATTAAAAAAAGGAAAATAAAAAAAAAATTTGAACTAAAGATCAGATTGAAACTAAAATTTAAGTTTGAAATCAAAATCGAAATTTTAAAAAAAAAAGAAATTAAAAAGTTTGAAGATTAAAAAAAAAAGATTGAAATTTTAAAATCCAAGTTTGAAACTAAAAAACCAAAAGATTGAAAAAAAAAGATCGCAAGTTAAAACCAAGATGAAAGTTAAAACTAAAATCCAAGATTTAAACTAAAAGATCCCAAATTTTACTCAAAGGGAAATTAAAACCAAAGATGCTTAAAATCAAATCGCAAGATAAAATTCAAAAACCAAAAGAAAAACCAAAAATAAAATTAAAAAAAAAAAACGATGAAACTAAAAGATCGCAAAATTAAAACCAAAATTCAAGTTTTAAACTCAAAGATCGCAGTTTGAAACTAAAATCGAAAGAAAAAAAATAAAAAACCAAATTGAAACCAAAATGAAGAAAAAAATGAAAGTTAAACCCAAAAAAGCAAGATTAAAAAAAAAAATTAAACTCAAAGATGCAAGATTAAACTCAAGAAAAAAAAACTAAATTGCAAGATTAAACTCAAGATCGCAAGATTGAAACTCAAAGATCGCAAGAATTAAACTCAAAGATCGCAAGATTGAAACTCAAAGATGGCAAGATTGAAACTAAAAAATCGCAAGCCTGAAACTCAAAGATCGCAAGATTGATACTCAAAGATCGCATAATTGAAACTCAAATATCTCAAGCTTGAAACTCAAAGATCGCAAGATTGAAACTCAAAGATCGCAAGATTGAAACTCAAAGATCGCAAGATTGAAACTCAAAGATCGCAAGATTGAAACTCAAAGATCGCAAGATCGAAATTCAAAGATCGCAAGATTGAAACTCAAAGATCGCAAGATTGAAACTCAAAGATCGCAAGATTGAAACTCAAAGATGGCAAGATTGAAACTAAAAAATCGCAAGCCTGAAACTCAAAGATCGCAAGATTGATACACAAAGATCGCATAATTGAAACTCAAATATCTCAAGCTTGAAACTCAAAGATCGCAAGATTGAAACTCAAAGATAGCAAGATTGAAACTCAAAGATCGCAAGATTGAAACTCAAATATTGCAAGATTTAAACTAAAAAATCGCAAGATTGAAATTCAAAGATCGTAAGATTGAAACTCAAAGATCGCAAGATTGATACACAAAGATCGCATAATTGAAACTCAAATATCTCAAGCTTGAAACTCAAAGATCGCAAGATTAAAACTCAAAGATAGCAAGATTGAAATTCAAAGATCGCAATTTTAAAACTCAAAGATGGCAAAATTGAAACTCAAAGATCGCAAGATTGAAACTCAAAGATCGCAAGATTGAAACTCAAAGATCGCAAGATTGAAACTCAAAGATCGCAACACTGAAACTCAAAGATCGCAAGATTGATACACAAAGATCGCATGATTGAAACTCAAATATCTCAAGATTGAAACTCAAAGATGGCAAGATTGAAATTCAAAGATCGCAAAATTGAAACTCAAAGATCGCAAGATTAAAACTCAAAGATTGCAAGATTGAAACTCAAAGATCGCAAGATTGAAATTCAAAGATCGCAAGATTGAAACTCAAAGATCGCAAAATTGAAACTTAAAGATGGCAAGATTGAAACTCGAAAATTAAAAGACTGAAACTCAAAGATCGCAAGATTGATACACAAAGTTCGCATGATTGAAATTAAAATTTCTCAAGATTAAAACTCAATGATCGCAAGATTGCAACTCAAAGATCGCAAGATTGAAACTCAAAGATCGCAAGATTGAAACTCAAAGATAGCAAGATTGAAACTCAAAGATCGCATGATTGAAACTCAAAGATCGCAAGATTGAAACTCAACAATCGCAAGATTGAAACTCAAAGATCACAAGATTGAAACTCAAATTTAGCAAGATTGAAAATCAAAGATCGCAAAATTGATACTCAAAGATCGAATGATTGAAACTCAAAGATCGAAAGATTAAAACTCAAAGATCGCAAGATTGAAACTCAAAGATCACAAGTTTGAAACTCAAAGATCGCAAGATTGAAATTCAAAGATCGCAAGGTTGAAACTCAAAGATAGCAAGATTAAAACTCAAAGATCGCAAGATTTAAACTCAAAGATGGCAAGATTGAAACTCAAAGATCGCAATTTTGAAACTCAAAGATGGCAAAATTTAAACTCAAAGATCGCAAGATTGAAACTCAAAGATCGCAAGAGTAAAACTCAAAGATCGCAAGATTGATACATAAAGATCGCATGATTGAAACTCAAATATCTCAAGATTGAAACTCAAAGATCGCAATATTGAAACTCAAAGATCGCAAAATTGAAACTCAAAGATTGCAAGATTAAAACTCAAAGATCGCAAGATTGAAACTCAAAGATCGCAAGATTGAAACTCAAAGAACACAAGATTGAAACTCAAAGATCGCAAGATTGAGACTCAGAGATCGCAAGCTTAAAACTCAAAGATCGCAAGATTTTTACTCAAAGATGGCAAGATTAAAACTCAAAGATAGCAAGATTGAAACTCAAAGATCGCAAGATTAAAATTCAAAGATCGCAAGATTGAAACTCAAAGATCGCAAGATTAAAATTCAAAGATCGCAAGACTGAAACTCAAAGATCGCAAAATTGAAACTCAAAGATTGCAAGATTGAAACTCAAAGATCGCATGATTGAAACTCAAAGATCGCAAGATTAAAACTCAACAATCGCAAGATTGAAACTCAAAGATCGCATGATTGAAACTCAAAGATAGCAAGATTGAAACTCAAAGATCGCATGATTGAAACTCAAAGATCGCAAGATTGAAACTCAACAATCGCAAGATTGAAATTCAAAGATCACAATATTGAAACTCAAAGATAGCAAGATTGAAACTCAAAGATCGCTAGATTGATAATCAAACATCGCAGGATTAAAACTCAAAGATTGCAAGATTGAAACTCAAAGATCGCAAGATTGAAACTCAAAGATCGCAAGATTGAAACTCAAAGATCGCAAGATTGAAACTCAAAGATCACAAGATTAAAACTCAAAGATAGCAAGATTGAAACTCAAAGATCGCAAGATTGATACTCAAAGATCGCAAGATTGAATACTCAAAGATCGCAAGATTGAAACTCAAAGATCGCAAGATTGAAACTCAAAGATCGCAAGATTGAAACTCAAAGATCGCAAGATTGAAACTCAAAGATCGCAAGATAGAAACTCAAAGATAGCAAGATTGAAACTCAAAGATCGCATGATTGAAACTCAAAGATCGCAAGATTGAAACTCAACAATCGCAAGATTGAAATTCAAAGGTCACAAGATATAAACTCAAAGATAGCAAGATTTAAACTTAAAGATCGCAAGATTGAAACTCAAAGATAGCAAGATTGAAACTCTAAGATCGCATGATTGAAACTCAAAGATCGCAAGATTGAAACTCAACAATCGCAAGATTGAAATTCAAAGATCACAAGATTGAAACTCAAAGATCGCAAGATTGATACTCAAAGATCGCAAGATTAAAACTCAAAGATCGCAAGATTGAAACTCAAAGATGGCAAGATTGAAACTCAAAGATCACAAGTTTGAAACTCAAAGATCGCAAGATTGAAATTCAAAGATCGCAAGATTGAAACTCAAAGATAGCAAGATTGAAACTCAAAGATCGCAAGATTTAAACTCAAAGATCGCATAAATGAAACTCAAAGATTACAAGTTTGAAACTCAAAGATCGCAAGATTTAAACTCAAAGATCGCAAGATTAAAACTCAAAGATCGCAAGATTGAAATTCAAAGATCACAGGATTAAACTCAAAGATAGCAAGATTAAAACTCAAAGATTGCAAGATTGAAACTCAAAGATCGCAAGATTAAAACTCAAAGATCGCAAGATTGAAACTCAATGATAGCAAGATTGAAACTTAAAGATCGCAAGATTGAAACTCAAAGATCGCAATATCGAATTTCAAAGATCGCAAGATTGAAACTCAAAGATCGCAAGAATTAAACTCAAAGATCGCAAGATTGAAACTCAAATATTGCAAGATTTAAACTAAAAAATCGCAAGATTGAAATTCAAAGATCGTAAGATTGAAATTCAAAGATCGCAAGATTGAAACTCAAAGATCGCAAGATTTAAACTCAAAGATGGCAAGATTGAAACTAAAAAATCGCAAGCCTGAAACTCAAAGATCGCAAGATTGATACACAAAGATCGCATAATTGAAACTCAAATATCTCAAGCTTGAAACTCAAAGATCGCAAGATTGAAACTCAAAGATAGCAAGATTGAAACTCAAAGATCGCAATTTTGAAACTCAAAGATGGCAAAATTGAAACTCAAATATCGCAAGATTGAAACTCAAAGATCGCAAAATTGATACTCAAAGATCGCAAGATTAAAACTCAAAGATCGCAAGATTGAAACTCAAAGATGGCAAGATTGAAACTCAAAGATCACAAGTTTGAAACTCAAAGATCGCAAGATTGAAATTCAAAGATCGCAAGGTTGAAACTCAAAGATAGCAAGATTGAAACTCTGTGTATCAATCTTGCGATCTTTGAGTTTCAGGCTTGCGATTTTTTAGTTTCAATCTTGCCATCTTTGAGTTTCAATCTTGCGATTTTTGAGTTTAAATCTTGCAATCTTTGAGTTTGAATCTAGCGATCTTTGAGTTTAATTCTTGCGATCTTTGAGTTTCAATCTTGCGATCTTTGAGTTTCAAACTTGCGATCTTTGAGTTTCAATCTTGCGATCTTTGAGTTTCAATCTTGCAATCTTTGAGTTTTAATCTTGCGATCTTTGAGTTTCAATCTTGCAATCTTTGAGTTTTAATCTTGCTATCTTTGAGTTTAATCCTGTGATCTTTGAATTTCAATCTTGCGATCTTTGAGTTTTAATCTTGCGATATTTGAGTTTCAATCATGCAATCTTTGAGTTTCAATCTTGCTATCTTTGAGTTTCAATTTTGCCATCTTTGAGTTTCAAAATTGCGATCTTTGAGTTTCAGTCTTGCCATCTTTGAGTTTCAATCTTGCAATCTTTGAGTTTCAATCTTGCCATTTTTGAGTTTCAATCTTGTGATCTTTGAATTTCAATCTTGCAATCTTTGAGTTTCAATCATGCGATCTTTGAGTTTCAATCTTGCTATCTTTGAGTTTCAATCTTGTGATCTTTGAATTTTAATCTTGCGATTGTTGACTGTCAATCTTGCGATCTTTGAGTTTCAATCATGCGATCTTTGAGTTTTAATCTTGCTATCTTTGAGTTTCAATCTTGCGATCTTTGAGTTTTAATCTTGCTATCTTTGAGTTTCAATCTTGTGACCTTTGAATTTCAATCTTGCGATTGTTGAGTTTCAATCTTGCGATCTTTGAGTTTCAATCATGTGATCTTTGAGTTTCAATCTTGCTATCTTTGAGTTTCAATCTTGTGATCTTTGAGTTTCAATCTTGCGATCTTTGAGTTTCAATCTTGCGATCTTTGAGTTTCAATCTTGCGATCTTTGAGTTTTAATCTTGCGATCTTTGAGTATCAATCTTGCGATCTTTGAGTTTCAATCTTGCTATCTTTGAGTTTCAATCTTGTGATCTTTGAATTTCAATCTTGCGATTGTTGAGTTTCAATCTTGTGATCTTTGAATTTCAATCTTGAGATCTTTGAATTTCAATTTTGCTATCTTTGAGTTTCAAAATTGCGATCTTTGAGTTTCAATCTTGCGATCTTTGAGTTTCAATCTTGCGATCTTTGAGTTTCAATCTTGAGATATTTGAGTTTCAATTATGCGATTTTTGTGTATCAATCTTGCAATCTTTGAGTTTTAGGCTTGCGATTTTTTAGTTTCAATCTTGCCATCTATGAGTTTCAATCTTGCGATTTTTGAGTTTAAATCTTGCAATCTTTGAGTTTCAATCTTGCGATCTTTGAGATTTATTCTTGCGATCTTTGAGTTTCAATCTTGCGATCTTTGAGTTTCGATCTTGCGATCTTTGAGTTTCAATCTTGCGATCTTTAAGTTTCAATCTTGCCATCTTTGAGTTTCAATCTTGCGATCTTTGAGTTTTAATCTTGCGATCTTTGAGTTTCAATCTTGCAATCTTTGAGTTTCAATCTTGCGATCTTTGAGTTTCAATCTTGCGATCTTTGAGTTTTAATCTTGAGATATTTTAATTTCAATCATGCGATCTTTGAGTATCAATCTTGCGATCTTTGAGTTTCAGTCTTTGCATCTTTCGAGTTTCAGTTTTGCCATCTTTGAGTTTCAATCTTGCGATCTTGGAGTTTCAATCTTGCGATCTTTGAGTTTCAATCTTGCGATCTTTGAGTTTCAATCTTGCAATCTTTGAGTTTCAATCTTGCGATCTTTGAGTTTAATTCTTGCGATCTTTGAGTTTCAATCTTGCGATCTTTGAGTTTCAATCTTAAGATCTTTGAGTTTCAATCTTGCGATCTTTGAGTTTCAATCTTGCCATCTTTGAATTTCAATTTTGCTATCTTTGAGTTTTAATCTTGCGA
>JAQJVL010005291.1:0-36563 GCA_035578905.1 Stictocephala bisonia | reverse complement strand
GTCTCCCAAACGTAGCGATGGTTGGGGCTTATTACAAGGGTTTGTTTCCCCGTACCACAGGGGTATATGGTCTAGACCTGTGGGAGCCTCTTTGTTTACCCTTAAAAATCAAAAGAGTGACCTCTGAGCTGGTAGAGGAGGTTGACGTTCCTTCAGAGGCTTTGTACTAACATTCTACCGACCATAAAGGGTAAGTATCAATGCATGCTTTACGTAATATGTTTTGTGCATGTCGTCAAGGTCAAGGTTCCATAGAGTATAAGAAAAAATAATGCATTTTATATAGTATAACAAGGCTAATAGTGTATTTTATATAGTATAAGAAGGGAATTTGAGGGAAATTTGGGAATTTGAGGGAAATTTTGGGAGGGAAAATTCCCAACAGTTTGGCAGGACTGGGGCAAGTTACATTAAAGGAAGTGGGATTATGCCTACTGGAGACACCCACTATAATAAAAAACGCACCTTTGCACAGAGTGCAATGACCCTATACCTCTTGGGTGGTGTGGAAACTTGGGTCAAGGTCAAGGGCCCATAGAGTATAGATTTACTATAGAGTATAAGAGAAAATAATGCATTTTATATAGTATAACAAGGCTAATAGTGTATTTTATATAGTACAAAAAGGGAATTTGAGGGAAATTTTGGGAGGGAAAATTCCCAACAGGTTGTCAGGACTGGGGGCCGCCATCTTGGATCCGGGACCGCCATCTTGGATCCGGTCACGTGACTTCCCCCACCCCCGACTCACCATTTGACGAAAACTCACCATGGGACGTTGCAGAACCGGCGGAACACTACTACTCACATACATTATATGGCAAACAAAAGTAAATCATTTACTTTATCCCATCTCAGATGCATATCTTTATTTATGATTATTTGTTAAATAATGAGTCATAAAATATTTAAGCACGCATTAATAATTGGCACATATATTTATTATATAAACGAATCTACGTGTGATCGTCCTTTATTCATTATTAAACCACTCATCGGATCACCATAAAAATTTAGGAAGTTGTAGAGTTGACTCCAGGAAAGTTTCCTGGCATGGTTTAGTTCATTTCCTACTCGAGAGCTCCATTCATTTTGGCCTTTAAAGTTTCAGTCATAATAAAATGGATTTATATTATATGACCAGCTGTTATATAAAAACAAATAATATTAACACATCTGAAATAGGCTAAGGCTTGTAGAAATGTAACATTTAAAATAAACTAAGAATTTACTGTTTATATCTTCATCCTATGGCAAGGCGCGGGTAAAAAACTAGTAATTTACAGTATGTCAATGAACTCATGACGACCAACAGAACATTCATTACTTGTTCGGAGTTTTACTATCCCTTTACATTTTATTACTTAAATTCTGTACCTATTTCCAAATGTTGCTCTTTCCACAATGCTTCTCATTTTCCCTCTACCAGCAAATCCCTCTACATTGGACGAAACATGTACCAAATAAACATGACTTGTTATTCGTATCTGTGTATAATAAATAAAGAGTTGTATAGTGATTTGTGATAAGTATATTCTACTTCACTCATCCAACGTAGGTTTGACATTATGAAACACACTCTTGAGGTAATGTTATTTTACCACGGTCTCGATCACAAATTTGTTCAATAGAAAGTAGATAAACCTTTTCCTTGTTTATAAAAATCTAAGGGTCATATTTGTTAATTTAAATTATTATTTATTTGTGGTATGGCCATATAAATACGTTTAGTTTGTAAATCACTCTGGTATGAGGGAGGTAAGGACTGTTTAGAGTAATCGATCACTACAATATTTCTCCGTTATGTATTTTTTTTTAAATCATTTGGATGTGTGATGCCCACTTGTATAGGTTTATTCATGCTGCATATACTATTTATCTTATTATATTTTCAATATCCTGCAAATACTAAAGTGAATAGACAAAATAACGTAACTCAATATACAATGCTGAGTGTTACCAATTTAAATTGTTACATTACCGTTATAATAATTAGTACATCTAGTGTTCCACGTTATTCCAGGTTAACAATATTGTCCTTTACACAATTCACCTGAGCAAAACATTCTTTACTTTTCTATATTCATTTCCGTGAATTAAATAAGTGAAATATAAATACAATAACGTTAACCATGAAAAATAGACAACAAATAAACTTGTAGAATTATTTGATGTGTAGTCATTTCATACTCTTTGTAACTTACTATGTTTTATTTAGTAAAAATGTTCAATAGTGTTCGAATAGAATCGTTATTGCTGTGCAAGGTGGATGAGTTGGCATTCAAATATATAAGAGGTAATTTTGTATGGAACAAGTTCTGCAGTCGGATGTGTGGCTAAGGTAAACTTTTACTGTACTGGTATTCAAATATATAAGAGGTACGTTGTATGGAACAACTCGCTTTGCTCGTTGGGGGCTTCGCCCCCAAATCCCCTTGGGGTTCAGGCCAATTCGTTGAATATAAAAAGTTCAGATATAGGCACCGGTTGACAAACTGAACGTCCTCACCCCTAGGTGTGAACCTTTGACCAGCGGCGTCCAGATTGTAAACTTGGTGGTACATTCTTCCTTCGATTTTGAAGAAGGAGAGTCCACTAGGATGACGGTACCCACCAGACACCTCGAGTGCACCGAAGGCAAACAGGTCGTTGTATGCTCTGGCTCGTTCTAGGAAATGACGATTAGTATAAAACGGCGCGTCCAAAGGAGGTATATTAAGATTATTATATGCTCCCTCACCATAGCACCACTTTTTTTCTGTCTTTCTCTTCCTCAAACAGCCGAGCATGACAGTACGAACACTTGTAAATTTCATCTTCCCAAAGACATACTTTACCGAGTTTAAATGAACTAATGCCATTTAATCGTAGTCCCTCCAGTACGCTATTGGGCCTTGTTCACCAATCTTCCGAGCAAGGAGAGCAGGAACGTGTCTCATGTTGGAAAATGAGGGATTCTTCAATCGAAAAGCCTCTACTCTCTGGCAGGAAGCTCCAGGATTCTGATCGTTATAACGTCGAACAGCTTCTCGGTTGATCTCGGGATTCTGCTCTGTGTAACGTCGGACAGCTTCTCGGTGGATCTCGGGATGCTGCTCGTGTAACGTCGGACAGCTTCTCGATTGATCTCGGAATTCTGTTCGGTGTAACGTCGGATAGCTTCACGGTTGATCTCGGGATTCTGCTCGGTGTAACGTCAGACAGCTTCTCGGTTGATCTCGGGATTCTGATCGGTGTAACGTCGGACAGCTTTTCGGTTGATCTCAGGATGCTGGTCAGTGTAACGTCTTACAGCACTCTATTTATTTGAGGTTTATTTTTACTATTTTTTTGCATCTGTGTCAGCTGTTCCTGACTAGTACTTGTCATGGTCTTTGGACGTCCTCGCTTAACCTTTTTAGGTCTGCCAGGCATTTTGTAAAATAATGGCCTGGTCGAAGGAGACATTTCTTTTAAGGGTGATAACACTACCACAGGTATCAATTTTAACTTAACATCGACAAAAGACTCCTGCGAGTCTACATTAGATGTACAGATAGGTTCATAAAATTGGTTTGGAGGGTCATCAATTCGCGGTTTTTCAGGGACAATAGTAAGGTCTTATGTGGCAGTTTTTCCTAAAGTCAGCTGAGTTATGGTGAACTGTCTTGCAACTCCATCCAGAGCTGCATTCGACAACATCAAACTGGCCAGTGAAAAGTAGCACAACCTAGAAATAGGCGGGCCAGATTGTTACCATCATTGGACAAATCAAAATGGCGCTTTTCATTAATTGGATGTGGATCAAACAGATACAGCAGTTCATTTACCCTCCAAAAGGAGACAGTAACTGTTTGACCCGTGAAAAGGAATCCGATATCTTTTTGATTTGCAGCCAATATGTCTTGTAATTTTTCAGTAAGTGACGAAACAGTGTCATGCCAATCATCTTTCGTTAGGGGTTAAAGTACATCGTAAATGTGCTCTAGTTGTAACAGAGAAACTGACTGATTCAAAACATGAATGACTGATGGTAATTCTTCTGGAAACAAGTACCACCCATAACCAGTACAATTCTCACTACGCAGTGTTTTGTAAATGCGATCACCCCTCATAAGGATTGCATCGAATGCAGTTGTCGTAAAATGTCCACCAAGACTCTTCCATGCAAGGGCACAAGCAGAATTAGCCACACACTGAGCATTTCTACTCCATGTGAAGAGTTCATTGTTGCCCTGATGAAAGGACCCCTCCGCAACACAAAAACATTTCTGTTGATGAGAAGCCATAGTAGAGAGTTAAAATGTAAAATTATAGTTAAAGTAAATGGAAAGGAAGAAATTGAAAAAAAATAATATAAAGTCTCGAAAACAATCAGAAGAAATTTGTGATTGATTATTAATCACAATAAAAACGTATAAAATGAAAGTAAAGGGAGAATAAGCCTAGAATTTATGTTGAAAAATAGCGATTATAGAAGATACGAATCACCATGCTGTGAAAACGATTCAGTTTTCAATAGAACAGAGAGCCAAACAATTGAACAGTTGAGTACTGAAGGTAATTCAAGCGTGTAGAGGCTGTAGGGTGTCAGACTGAGGCATGGAAAGCGGTGTCATCCTTATATAACCTCGGTGGGACTTGTTTCAATCGGCTGAGGGTCGTTCTACCAACCGTTCTAAAAACGTTTCTCGCAGACGCTGCAGCGACTCGTTTCAATCAACAAAGGCCCGGTCTACCAACTGTTCTAAAAACGTTTATCGCAGCCGCTGGAGGGTGCCTAAACTAACAAAAAAATTCCAAAAATACAGCGTAAAACTATGATTGACCTTTAGGTAACAAAAATGAATACAAACTGTTTTTATATATAGTTTAACTGTCCGTAAGGTTTTGTACACAATTTGAATACGTAAGTGAATAAGTGAGTAACACATTTTTGACAAAAGTCAACTTTACTGACATTTTGTGAGGAAATGTATTATATATAAAGCATTTAAGTATATAATTTAAATACTCAATTAGATGTTGTCCAAACTAAATATTACAGCTTCAGTAAAAAAAAACATCAACTCTCAAACAGGTCGGCGTTTTCACGTCAACCATTTTGATTTTTTCTAGGTTATAAAATGTTACAAATCAAATTTTATAGCAGTTTTCTTAACAATGTAGTAAAGTTAATTAGTGTGAACGGGTTTCAGGTTCTTAAATTATCGTAATACAGCAATAAAATATGAAAAACCTAACAAAAATAGGATTTTTTTAACGAAAAGTGAAATTTGATGATTTCTTACGTAGTAAATATCAGAAATACCAAAAAATAACTTCTTTACAAAATTATAGGACATTTAATTACAAAATTTGAAGTATGCTGTCAGCAATTCAAAATTCCCGTCCGCCATTTTAGATGATAACGGTTGATTATCCGTTGATCACAGGCGGCTCCCAATATGATCTAGGGGGGGGGGGGCTCTATCTAAGATGATCATAAGAAATTACCTTAGTTTTTTATTGGATACTATCTAAGTTGATAACGGAGGCACAAATTCAAATTTATAAACTTTTTGTGAGGAACGATTGAATATACCACAAAAAAATTTATGACACATTGAATTTTTAGTTTGAATATTTCATTAGGTGTTATCCAACTAATTATTAAGACTCTGTAATACAAAAATCTCAACTGTGCAAACAGGTGAGCGTATTTTCATCAGCCATTATGATTTTTTTTTTTAATGAAAAGTGCAAAATCCAATTGTATAGCATTTTAGTAACAGAAAATGTGAGGATAAATAGTATGTAAGGTTGTAGGTTTCTGGCTTCTTTTCAGCATGATTAAATAGGATTATCTCTTCAAAAAAAATCACTTGTTCTCGACAAAACTTAACTTTACTGACTTTTTGCGAGGAAACTATAGTATGTACCACAAAAATGTAAATTACATTTTTTGTACAGAATCTAATTTTTAGGTTGAAAATTTCATTAGATGCTATCTAAACTAAATGTTACAGCTTCAGAAAAACAAGAACTTCAACTCTGCAACAGTACAGCAATTTCACGTAAGCCATTTTGAATATTTTCTACAGTAGGTTATAAAAAGTGAAACATAAAAATTTATAGCAGTTTGATAACAAAGTTCTAAACGTAAATAACGTGTAGGGTTTTAAGTTTTTAGCTCCTTTAAATCATGCTTAAATGGGAGGAACAATTCCCAAAAATCACATATTTTCGAAAAATCTCAAGTTTACCGACTTTTTCTGAGGAAACTATTGTATATAGCACAACAACATACATAACACATTTTGTGCAGAATTTTATTGTCAATTTGAATATATCGTTTGGTGTTAAATAAACTAAAAATAAAAGTTTCGGTAAAACAAAAACCTCAACTCTGCAAAAAGATAAACGTTTTCACTTCAGCCATTTTGGATTTTTTCTAGGTTATGGACAGTGCAAAATCGAATTTAATATTGGTTTTGATAACAAATTAGTAAAATTAAGTAGTGTGTATGTATTCTAGAAGTGGGTTAGAATTTGTATACGTGAGTGAGTTACACATGCGGCTTTATAGATAACTTATTGACGTTGTATGGAACAATTTCTCCAGTCGGATGTGTAGCTACGGTAAACTTAGTACTGGCCCAGCATTCAAATATATAAGACGCAAGTTTGTTAGGAACAAGTTTTCCAGTCGGATGTGTGGTTATGATAAACTTAGTACTGGGATGGCATTCAAATATATAAGAGGTACGTTGTATGAAACAAGTTCTCCAGTCGGATGTGTGGCTAAGGTAAACTTAGTACGGGGACAGCATTCAAATATATAAGACGCAAGTTTGTTAGGAACAAGTTCTCCAGTAGTGTGTAGCTAAGGTAAATATCGTACGGGCCCAGCAGTCAAATATATAAGAGGTACGTTGTATGGAATAAGTTCTCCAGTCAGATGTGTGGCTGAGGTAAACTAAGTACGGGCTCAGCTGTCAAATATATAAGACACAAGTTTGTTAGGAACAAGTTTTCCAGTCGGATGTGCGGTTAAGATAAACTTAGTACTGGGAAGGCATTCAAATATAAAAGAGGTACGTTGTATGGAACAAGTTCTCCAGTCGGATGTGTGGCTAAGGTAAATTTAGTACGGGCCCAGCAGTCAAATATATAAGACGCAAGTTTGTTAGGAACAAGTTTTCCAGTCGGATGTGTGGTTAAGATAAACTTAGTACTGGGCTGACACTCAAATCTATAAGAGGTATGTTTTATGGAACAAGTTCTCCAGTCATGTGTAGCTACGGTAAACTTAGTACTGGCCCGGCATTCAAATATATAAGACGCAAGTTGGTTCGGAACAAGTTTTCCAGTTGGATGTGTGGCTAAGATAAACTTAGTACTGGGAAGGCATTCAAATATATAAGAGGTACGTTGTATGGTACAATTTCTCCAGTCGGATGTGTGGCTAAGGTAAATTTAGTACGGGCCCAGCATTCAAATATATAAGACGCAAGTTTTTTAGGAACAAGTTTTCCAGTCGGATGTGTGGTTAAGATAAACTTAGTACTTAGCTGGCATTCAAATATATAGGAGGTATTTTTTATGGAACAAGTTCTCCAGTCGTGTGTGGCTACGGTAAACTTAGTACGGGCCCAGCAGTCAAATAAATAAGACGCAAGTTTGTTAGGAACAAGTTTTCCAGTTGGATGTGTGGCTAAGATAAACTTAGTACTGGGCTGGCATTCAAATATATAAGAGGTATGTTTTATGGAACAAGTTCTCCAGTCATGTGTAGCTACGGTAAACTTAGTACTGGCCCGGCATTCAAATATATAAGACGCAAGTTTGTTAGGAACAAGTTTTCCAGTTGGATGTGTGGCTAAGATAAACTTAGTACTGGGCTGGTATTCAAATATATAAGAGGTACGTTGTATGGTACAATTTCTCCAGTCGGATGTGTGGCTAAGGTAAATTTAGTACGGGCCCAGCATTCAAATATATAAGACGCAAGTTTTTTAGGAACAAGTTTTCCAGTCGGATGTGTGGTTAAGATAAACTTAGTACTTAGCTGGCATTCAAATATATAGGAGGTATTTTTTATGGAACAAGTTCTCCAGTCGTGTGTGGCTACGGTAAACTTCGTACGGGCCCAGCAGTCAAATATATAAGACGCAAGTTTGTTAGGAACAAGTTTTCCAGTTGGATGTGTGGCTAAGATAAACTTAGTACTGGGCTGGCATTCAAATATATAAGAGGTATGTTTTATGGAACAAGTTCTCCAGTCATGTGTAGCTACGGTAAACTTAGTACTGGCCCGGCATTCAAATATATAAGACGCAAGTTTGTTAGGAACAAGTTTTCCAGTTGGATGTGTGGCTAAGATAAACTTAGTACTGGGCTGGTATTCAAATATATAAGAGGTACGAGGTATGGAACAAGTTCTCCAGTCGTGTGTGGCTAAGGTAAACTTCGTACTGGCCCAGCAGTCAAATAAATGCTCATGGTTGAGGTCACACATTTCTTGGTTCGTTGAGTTCCTCTCGGAGTTATATTCCGTCCGCATTTCTTTGTTTGTATTGGCTTGAGTTCTTGAAATGAAGCCAACACACAACAAAGCATACAGGACTTATTGTAAATGGGTATATTGCGACTTGCTTTTATTTAAATTATCATTTTATATATTTTTTAATAATTAAATACAATACATATATACTTTAAAGTTTTGTTAGGGAATTTACACAATCCTGGTATAACATACTTTATATATCCTGGTGTTAATACAGTAAAAACTTTAATTAACCGTTAAGTAAGGGAGTGTCATATTAGATCAACTATATATATATATATATATATATATATATATATATATATATATATTTGATTACTAATATGCTGACATAATTCAAAATATAAGTTTAATATATGTACATATTAAATACAAATATTACAGTTATACAATTTTAAGCCATTTATACCATCCTGACACCTATGATACTTACATAACCATTAAAATAATCCATCATATTTTATTCTAACACATACATTTAATCAGGTTTTCTTAGCATGAATAAAATAAAAATTACTAATTACTAATATTACCTTAAACCCCCTTTTACTTATTGGATTGTTGTTAATTATTGGAAGTTTTCATCTTGTACCGGGTCATTTGGTTGGTAAATTTAATTTATTTATTTATTATTTTTTTTTTTTTACTTTTCGTTTTGGTTCGTGTACGAATTAATTACTTACTAAGGATTTTATCAAATTTGTTTTATAAGTGTGTATATCTTTTATTTATTCTGATTAGTTGTAGGGGAGGTGTTAAGATTATGCATACAATAAATCCCTTTTTCATTTAATTTAGTTCCTGAACAGTCGTACATCTAGTGAGGGACGTCCTCAGCTGACATAAAATATTTAGAAGACATCTAAAAAAAGGCCATTAGAATCACGGTGGGCTACACAATAAAGAGTCATTCACGAATGTGTGGTAAACCTTTTTCAACGGTGTTGTGACGTAAATTAGAGGAATCTCCCCGTTAACACAACTTCAATTAAAGTCTAAAAACGAAACGTGTCATAAGCAAGTATTCAGCATCAGATAAAGAAATCCCACAATAACTAATACATTAGGTCAACAACAAGTCATAAATTACTTTTGAAATTGTTACAGTTAACAAACAAGCTCCTGTAATGCATTCTAAGTGCAATTTATCAACATTGATAAATGAAGTTGTTACTGTATTTTATAAATGTTCTTGTAAATTACGCTTCTTACATGTGACGGATCGGCATGGACATGAAATGTATACTAACATGGTGATTTCGAGGTTGCTTGTATTAGTTAATCAACTGATAGCAACTCAGTTTACAACTCAGCTTTCCAAGCATATACAACTCAAGTTATGGTCAGTTTTTAAAATGTGATAGTTAAAACAATACTATAAGATGCATTTATTCATCCACGCTAAATTTGATCAATTATTCAGTTCCTATCCAAATGTTTGGGACATTTATAAAATATCTTATAGATATCAGTTACAACTCTGGAGGATTGAAAAAAATATATATTGTAAGTTAATGCCTTTAAGCCAATTTATTCATATCCGAATTTCCGTTTAAAATTTGTCAAGATAAATCTTAAAATTTTTAAAAATATATTTTCTCTTTGCTGAAAGAGTCAAGAAGCAACACTCACTCACTCACACACTCACTCACTCACTCGCACACTCACTGGCATACTCACTCGCACACGCTCGCGCTCGCACTCACACACACACACACACACACACACACACACACACACACACACACACACACACACACACACACACACACACACACACACACACACACACACACACACACGCGCGCGCGCGCGCGCGCGCGCGTACAGTGGTATTGACCCACCCGCCCACCTCGTAAAGTGGTATAGACCCACCCACCTACCCATTTACGTACAGACCCACCCGCATACCCATATACGTTCAGTGGTCGAGACCCACCCGCCCACCCCTACACGTACAGTGGTATTGAACCACTCACACGTACAGTGGTATTGACCCACCAGCCCACACACACGCACGTAAAGTGGCATTGACCCTTCCACCCACACACGTACAGTGCGATTAACCCACTAAGCTACCCATACACGTACAGTGCGATTAACACACTAACCTACCCATACACGTACAGTGCGATTAACCCACTAACCTACCCATACACGTACAGTGCGTTTAACCCACTAACCTACCCATACACGTATAGTGAAATTAAACCATTATCAATGAGGTACATTCATAAATATAATCATAATATTTTATAATATATTATTAAGGTTTTATGAAATGTTTAAGGAAGCTAGTTTTTTATTTAAGTGGCCAATTTGAAAATATACTTCAAAATCCATTCCTATGGGGTAGAAACATCCCCTCAAAGATTTCTTTTTTCCATAAGAGTAACAATTGTAAGTAATTAATTTATTGGTTGAATTCAAACACCTGAAAAAAATATATAAATGCTTGGCTAATTTGGCTTTCATTGTCAAATAATGCTTAAGAACATTTTTATTTACCTCTGATGAAATAATTGTACCACTATGCATTGGCCTAAAGTAGACTTATAAAGGTTTTCCAAACTATACAATAGTATCATATAGGAGAATTGCAACAGGCTGAGCTTTTATATTGATGTGATGGCTTAGAAAAACCACGAAGAGAAGGGTAAGTAAGCCTAGAAAACCACCCTGTAGCGAATCAAAGGTGGTCGGCTACTATGATATAATTCCCATATCATTGAAATAAGTATTACTAATACTTGAATCTTTCTCTATTAAAAAATGCTTATGTATCATACGAAAAACGAATATGATTTTCTCATTTAAATGTTTCAGTTTTTACTCATACAATTGACAAATATGTTATTTTTTTATCTTCAATAGTTTTATCACAATTTTAATAGATAATTCCTAGAAATAGTTTATCAAGCATCTTATGAAGTGTCATGTTAGAAAAATTATAATCTCCTTTAATGTTTTCTATTTATTACATGTTTTCCAAAAATTGTTTATTATTATTGGATTAGGTTTACAACAGAGATAAAAAAGAATATTTTAAGATTGATAAATGTTTTTTACTGCGGTGATAAATCAAAGCTATGCAACTACAGGGTTCTCCGGAAGTTATTATCTACTATTTTTACTATAGAATACCATATAATACAAACATAAACGTTTGTATGAACTTCAACCGTTACCCTATACTAGAAAGGTATAACATGTTTATTTACCCTTATAGAGACATGAACCAAAGACGTTCATGTAATACCATTACTGCTCACTGTCATAAACCAAAGACGTCCATGTATTTCCAGTACTGCTCACTGTCTTAAACCAAAGACGTCCATGTAATTCCAGTACTGCTCACTGTCTTAAACCAAAGACGTCTATGTAATTCCAGTACTGCTCACTGTCTTAAACCAAAGACGTCCATGTAATACCAGTACTGCTCACTGTCTTAAACCAAAGACGTCCATGTAATACCAGTACTGCTCACTGTCTTAAACCAAAGACGTCTATGTAATACCAGTACTGCTCACTGTCTTAAACCAAAGACGTCAATGTAATACCAGTACTGCTCACTGTCTTAAACCAAAGACGTCCATGTAATACCATTACTACTCACCGTATTAAACCAAAGACGTCCATGTAATACCATTACTACTCACTGTCTTAAACCAAAGACGTCCATGTAATACCAGTACTACTCACTGTCTTAAACCAAAGACGTCTATGTAATTCCAGTACTGCTCACTGTCTTAAACCAAAGACGTTAATGTAATTCCAGTACTGCTCACTGTCTTAAACCAAAGACGTTCGTGTAATTCCAGTACTGCTCACTGTCTTAAACCAAAGACGTCCATGTAATACCATTACTACTCACCGTCTTAAACCAAAGACGTCCATGTAATACCATTACTACTCACTGTCTTAAACCAAAGACGTCCATGTAATACCAGTACTACTCACAGTATTAAACCCCGGTATTTTCCAATACTGTTCAGCAGAAGATAAGGTCCCAATGGTATTATGGTACAGTTTATATATTTAGGTAAGTGTAGTCGACTCTGAGGTAATATTTACTTTTGGATAAAATAACATGAGCACTTAAATACGTTTGTAAAATATAAATGATATATTTCTATTTCTCTTCATTTATGCCAACAATGTTAAGTTCTAATATCACAATATTGATTTAATTTTTTATAATTTCTTAGAAATTACTTAGAGTTATTTTAATTTGAAATTTCATACAAAATAATGGTCTCAAATTTACCATACTAGATTTATAGAAATTTATGATTATTTAAAAGTACATAAAAACATTGTAGAGATCAATATAAAAATGACTTTCTTACTCAATGACAATACAATTTAGGCACCTCTTGTATTTATAGAAACTAAATGAGTTTAACCAATATGTTGGTTAACATATCTTGGATTTGTATTTTTTTAAATCTTTATGAGTATTAGTTTTTAATTTAACACAACACGGTATATTTAGTTTCTATTATATTATTATAATATTGAAATGCGATGTATTATTGACAATAATAACATAAACAAAAATAGTGCAATTTTAAGTACTATGCAAATTTGGATTTCATTTATCATCTATTTAACTTTAGATCACGGTTTTTTTCGGTTTGTCAAAGTTTTAACATCATAAAGTCTTAAACATTTCTGTATCCTATGACTTTAAAAATAATATGTTACAGTGTTTTATCGTAATGTGAGGATACATTTTTTATCAATGTAAAATGTATTATTGTTATTGGAGCGCATAAAATTAAGTAGCGCATAAAATGAAAGGGATTACACACTTAAATTCAAACATATCTACAGAATTAAAAAAATAAAGATTCACGAACAATCAAAATGTATATGAAATTAAAGATGTTGTTTTCGAGATTCCAAATACTTCTGTAGTGTTCCAATTAACTGATGTTGATCTTAATGAGGTGCTATTTACCAACCCTAACGTCTTCTTGTCGACTGATGGTCATCTAGAATGTCCTTTCTCTCCATTAAAGCCTTTCTTTCCCTTTTTGAGCTGCAAATTCTTGGTGACCAATGAATAGATGGATAGATTTTAACAACTGATTATTACAAAGATGATTTAAAGTAATTTTCCTGAAAATAATTTCTTTAAATTTTTGTACCTTTGAGAGCAAGTAAACATGTTTATTCTTTACTGTCCTTGAAAAAAAGGTATTATAGCTTGGACATTTTTAAATGACGGAATACATTATTGACCTAATGATAGCATTTTCCTCTTAATATACTGTACATTCATATCTATTAAACTTATTTAGGACCTAAAGGCATATGATTACGTACAGGTTTGATCTTAAATGTTAAAATGTAAAAGTAAATCACATTAAAATAAAGTTTTTTTCAAACTAAAATTTATGTATGTCTGTTAAGAAAGTTATTCATATGATAGAGAAACATGTCATAGCGTGAAATAATTAATCAGTACATATTTAATTAGTAATTTTTAAATAAATATGAGTGCATAGTATAAACATTTTTTTATTATTATATTTATTCTATAACAGAATGAAAAGTTTATAAATTACATTCTTATTACAATACAATTTTTTCCAAGCAATTTTTGTTCAAAAGTATCTATAAATAATTAATTTTAAAGTTATGGAATTGACAATTGATTCGATATCATTAAAACAATAGTTAGCGGTCTGACAGGTTCATTTCCCGTCCGTATGTCAGTATAGTTGTCGACTTTTTTATATTTCTTAAACTACATCTGAGGGTGTAATATATTTCGCCACATTCCTTTTTAGGAATATTTTTAGAACAAGCCAGCCCCTTTCCCCACCCTGAAATAACCAAAAAATAATAATTTTTCCTCATAGGCTATAGTTCTGTTCGGGGAAGTTATATCTACATTCACCTCATTAATGCAAATTTGGTGATGTAGAAAAGTCTGGATATTGCTACTGAATAAGGTCAAGACGTCATGGGAAATCAAATTCAGCAGATGCAGTGTAAGTAGCAATCCTGGTTTATTGGTAGTTAATATGTCAATTGACCTAAATTCATGCATTATTTGACTGTATGTTTGCCTGGATATGTCGGTAAGGCAATTCGGAATATATTCACATATTAAACCATGAAAACAGATTAGAAAACACTCACAGCTGGACAAAACATTACTTCTGGATAACCATTTTGAACAGTGTTATTTTTCTTTAAAAAAATATGAAAATTTGGAATCACATATTTTAAATAATAAAATACATTATACCTAAAATGTTCATCGTAACCTATAGAGAATTGTTAAGTTTTTCAAACATTACCTATTCTTTAAATATAACCTTTACTTGCAAACAATGAGTAACAGAAACTATAGTTACTATAATATTATTTCTTAGTATGTTGTAGTTTATGATGGAGGTACCATTTATTAAAAACTTAGTTGACAAACTGAAAAAAACGTGTTCTAAAATTAAATAGATAAATAAATAAAATCCAAATTTGTATAGTACTTAAAATTGTACTGTTATTACTTCAGTTATTACTGTCAATAACACATCGCATTTCATTATTATAACGATAAAATACAAACTAAATAAAAATTTTTTTTATAAATTGAAAAATAAATATACAAAATTGTTTTAAACATTTGAGATCTTCACATTTAAATATTATAATTATAAACATATTATTGAAAACAAAAATGATACTTTAAACAAAATTATTAACATATACTAATTGCAAGGCTAACTTATATGTATAAATAGTTTTGTTATCCTCATCGACTTAGATGAGGTAGCCAAGAGGCAAACCATCAAAGGTAATGCTGATTATGGATCTGCGACATCGTGAGGTACACTAGAAGCACCAACCATCATGCGTATTGCTGATTATGGACCTGCAACATCGTGAGGTAGACTACGAGGACCAACCATCATGCGTACTGCTGATTATGGATCTATGACATCGTGAGGTAGACTACGAGGACCAACCATCATGCGTACTGCTGATTATGGATCTGTGACATCGTGAGGTAGACTACGAGGACCAACCATCATGCGTACTGCTGATTATGGATCTGTGACATCGTGAGGTAGACTACGAGGACCAACCATCATGCGTACTGCTGATTATGGATCTATGACATCGTGAGGTAGACTACGAGGACCAACCATCATACGTACTGCTGATTATGGATCTGTGACATCGTGAGGTAGACTACGAGGACCAACCATCATGCGTACTGCTGATTATGGATCTGTGACATCGTGAGGTAGACTACGAGCACCAACCATCATGCGTACTGCTGATTATGGATCTATGACATCGTGAGGTAGACTACGAGGACCAACCATCATGCGTACTGCTGATTATGGATCTGTGACATCGTGAGGTAGACTACGAGGACCAACCATCATGCGTACTGCTGATTATGGATCTGTGACATCGTGAGGTAGACTACGAGCACCAACCATCATGCGTACTGCTGATTATGGATCTATGACATCGTGAGGTAGACTACGAGGACCAACCATCATGCGTACTGCTGATTATGGATCTGTGACATCGTGAGGTAGACTACGAGGACCAACCATCATGCGTACTGCTGATTATGGATCAGTGACATCGTGAGGTAGACTACGAGGACCAACCATCATGCGTACTGCTTATTATGGATCTGTGACATCGTGAGGTAGACTACGAGGACCAACCATCATGCGTACTGCTGATAATGGACCTGCGACATCGTGAGGTAGACTAGGAGGACCAACCATTATGCGTACTGCTGATTATGGACCTGCGACATCGTAAGTGAGGTAGACTAGGAGGACCAACTATCCTAGGTACTGCTGATTAGTTGGGCCATCAACATCGCAAGTGAGATAGATTAGGAGGACCAACCACCATGCGTACTGCTGATTAGTTGGGCCATCAACATCGTTAGTGAGGTGGACTAGGAGGACTAACCATCATACGTACCGCTGATTAGTTGGGCCATCAACATTGTAAGTGAGTTAGACTAGAAGGACCAACCATCATAGGTATTGCTGATTAGTTGGACCATCAACATTGTAAGTGAGGTAGACTTGGAGGACCAACCACCATGCGTACTGCTGATTAGTTGGGCCATCAACATCGCAAGTGAGGTAGACTTGGAGGACCAACCACCATGTGTACTGCTGATTAGTTGGGCCATCAACATTGCAAGTGAGGTAGACTTGGAGGACCAACCACCATGCGTACTGCTGATTAGTTGGGCCATCAACATCGCAAGTGAGGTAGACTTGGAGGACCAACCACCATGCGTACTGCTGATTAGTTGGGCCGTCAACATCGCAAGTGAGATAGACTTGGAGGACTAACCACCATGCGTACTGCTGATTAGTTGGGCCATCAACATCGCAAGTGAGATAGACTTGGAGGACTAACCACCATGCATACTGCTGATTAGTTGGGCCATCAACATCGTAAGTGAGGTGGACTAGGAGGACCAACCACCATGCATACTGCTGATTAGTTGGGCGATCAACATCGCAAGTGAGATAGACTTGGAGGACTAACCACCATGCATACTGCTGATTAGTTGGGCCATCAACATCGCAAGTGAGATAGATTAGGAAGACTAACCATCATACGAACTGATTATTAGCAATAAAACAATTAAATAAGTTATTAACATAAACTTACACATTAATTAAATGTTGTTGTAGTTCTATATTCCCTGATTAGTTGGGCCTATAACATCGCACATTCGTGGAGACTTGATCTTCAGTGACATACTTCTACAAAACTATTGACGTTGACAGTTCACTAAATATCACTTAATTTGTGCTTGTATTTTATTCACGTTAAACCTGGTATATATAAGAAGTGTAATTGAATACTAATTCCAGAGGGGACAGGAAACAGCGAATGGTTTAAGTGTTACAACAAAATGTTCAAAACTATAAAAAGTAATCGTGATATTCTTAAATGATCTATTACTTCAATAATAAAAGACGTTTTAGGATTTATTTGACAGTTTATATTGAATGATGTACGTTGTATTATCATTGTATGGTATTCAGTACTATGTGTAACTAGTAACGACTTTATTATTTACAGTTGAGTGGAATTCAAACGTCACAACGTATAATGATATCAGCGAGACGATGATGTTTGGATATACATTAGCATCAAGATCACTGATGGTTGTAATTGGAGCTATTAATATTACATGTTACCTTTGATTACGTCATTAACACGTTGAATCAATATTCAATGAAGCATTACTTTAAATTTTTTGGCAACCGGAATGCTGATACTAAGAAAAATGTTTTAATATAACTTACAGGTTTTAATAAATAGAAACTGATTAAAGTTTAAGTAAATTTTAACCCCATCCAAATAATAAAATACCTGAAGATTATGTTTCTTAAGCTGTACTAATTTTATGTAAACAATACATCATTGTACATCTTGTGAAAAAATATCAACCTCTCACCTGCTATGAGTTCTGAGAAAAGGGTAAATGCATTTAAGTTATTTTAGTATCCGGCCTTATGAACCGCTCAACTCCCTTTATAATATTGTATTCATAACTGTTCATAACTATTCATAACTGTATTAACTGTAATTTGTGAAAAGTTAGGTGTTAGAGGAGACTGCTTAGTAATAAAGCTAGCCAAATAAGGCCATTTTTGGTTTAATTTCATTTCAACACACATTGGTAAACTAAAGAGATGTAAAATTTATCGTTAAACTGCATTAATGTAATTCCATAAACCACATTAAAAATACAGCTGTTTTAAATGATGATGTGGTAATGTAGGTTTTAAATTTGTTTCAATCAAAACGTCTATAAGTTATGTATATTTCTTATGAATCTTACAGTGGCAGATTAAATAGCAGGGCACGGCCACATACATTATCTCCCAGAGATGATGTTTAACCATTGAGAATATGGAAACAATGAAACTGATAATGAAGGGTAGTTTTCGTTTTATCTTGTATGCCTTAATATGCCTTGTAGGCCTATATATACAATTACAAACGTAAGTGTTGAAAATAATATTGGGTCAAGCTAGCACCAACAAAATAAACCTACATATCTATAGTTCTGACCATGTTGACATATATTTATTATAAATCTAATCTATGTTTCATCGGCATTTCATTCTCACACTCCAACAATGACATCGGCGGTCCTCCAGTGACCAGAGGAGAGGAATGCGGGCTTCGGTAGGGGTCTGAGCTGTAATGAAGAGAAGTCCCTATCTACCAGTGTCGTTCCGCCAGTCCACTCTGGCCAGCCAACCAGCCTTTCTCAAGGCTTCGACAACATCGTCCAAGGAGCCACACAACATCCAGCTAGGTCTACTCCCCACTAGGGTCGAGGAAGCAGCAGACCACCCGAGACAACTCGGACCTACGGACCACGAATCACATCAACGTGTAATATAAGCCTATGAATCTGGAATTATAAACACTACAGGGGAAGAAATAGCTCCAGCTACTTGCAGTCATTCAGTCATGCTATGTTTAGTATTTTAATAAATTGGCTTCAGGTGTAATGAGCAAAGTTACAGACAAACCATCAATCAATGGGAGTGACGTAACCCCTTGCTTACTTAATTAAACGACACTCTGGAGAAGTTTACCTAAAACCCTCGGAGTTTCATTATTAAAGTGGACGCTAATGAAAATGTATTTGTGTTATTTATTAGTTTTGTTATGCTCTAGATTTAGTAAATAATAATAAGTTCATAACATATTATTGGTATAATACAAACACAATTTTACTCTATTGATCAAAAGAATCTTTTCATGCCCTTACATAGTTGAGTATATAAACTATCAGTTGAAATAAATAAAAATCAGTAGTTGGATTCCATGGTTTGCTGCTTTCTTTGGAAAATAAAATTGAAAAATCCAAGAAACTGTTACAGAAAAATACAAGACCATAAATCGCAATCAGTCTCAATATGGTTGTTGCTATTTCATTCCCCCCCCACCCACTCTTCTCTTAAAGACATACTAACATTACTATATTAACTCATTATGATAAATTTAATTACTTTTGTATTATTTAATTATTTAAAATCAACACGATTTACACAGTACGGTACAAAAGCATACACAGCTGTGCTTGTTTTTGCCTTCTCAAATAGCTGTGTCAACTTATGATTCTTGTCACATCTTTAAGTTTATTTTCTTCTAGCTAATACCCGCCCGCTTTGCCAGTCATAATAATGGGTTTGATTTTTTAATACAATATCCAATTTAGAACAGCTGATTTTATGCAAAAATTTACAGCTGAACTCAATTATTTTTAATTTTAAAAGTTTAGCCTACCTCGATTTGATTCAATTTGTTTTTCTTTAATATCTGTTAATCAAATAAATCAATCAATTAAGTTAGCTCCATAAAAATACAATGGGAATTTTGGAGGCCAGTGGGATGAAGTCCTGAGGTCGGAGAGTAAAATCCTTTCTTAGTGAGCCTCTGGGGGTCAAGACAAGGAATGTATGTACAAAATGTCAAGCCTATTGGATGTTTAGTTTTGGAGAAATCGTGATGAGTGTAATGGCTTATATACATACACACATATATGTATATATATTTCTTATTTCAGGTTAGTTGTTGTTAACATTGTACTTACTATGTTAGAGAAAACTTTTACCGTATAGAATTAGTTTCATTCACACTACAATAAGTTTTCAGGAACATTTTTACAAAAACATATCAAGTAATGTTGTGACTATTAGGGCACTTCAATAGAATAGGAGGACAAGTAGTGTTTTGACATAGCAGAAGGGCGGTTCAGGTCCTCCAAAAAGTGTTACAGTCACTTTACAAGCCTGACCTTTGTGTCTTTGAAACAATACTTCTTTGAGAAGGACGTTTCAAACATGTGGAAGGAAGTTTCTCTACACGATACAAACTAGTCAACCTTTAAATTGTACAAACAAAACATTAAGAGCCCTGCGCTTTAATGTTGGTAATATGCTAAAGAGAATCAGCATTAATTACATATGGATAAATGTGCTATTAATGAACCGGTTTAGTTACCTATTTATTTATATAAATTGTACGTAATATTATCGATTACCAAATACAAATGTTATCATAAGGTGTAGGAAGAATGTCAACCCTGATATTGTCAACAACCAGCTTATATTTTCCAGTCCTTCTAAACGTTGAGAATGTTTTAAATTACATTAGTGTTTACAGAATATACACGATATAACAGTAACATTTCATGTAAAGTGGAGTAACACGATGAACGATAAACACTTTTACTCTTATTGCTTGTGGCAGACGAACAAGCACTTTATAAGTATTAATTTTGTCTCTGTGGACAATTGAAAAATATTAAACATCTTATACATCACTTATAAAATTAATTAACTTATGGGATTCAACTAGGTTTTATTAATATTTCATATGACTCTAACACCTAAGGAATAGAGCCAGGAAAAACAATTAAATTAATAAATAACCAGATATATAAATGTTTATTTTAATATACGTTATAATACAGAAGCGCTTCTACTTTTTAAAATGTATTTATTTTCATGGGTGGTTTGATTTCCCTTTAATATAGTGTTAAATGAAATGTTGACTAATAAAAAGATTATAAATGAAAATATATTGTATGAAATCTAATATTAATTACCACATCTTCTTAGTGGCACTAAAAGAAAGTTTTATTTACTAAGTTGTATAATCAGCACTAATCAGCACTAACTATCGTCTAAAAAAGGATGATAGTTAGTGCTATATGTGTTATTTACTTCCAATTTATTCATAAGTAGCGATGATAATCGATGCAGACCGGGTTTGTAATGTTAAAAATAACACATCACCTAAATTTGTTGGAATATATATTTTAATTATATTCCACCAAATTCACGTGTATTCCCTTGTCAAAGCTTAACTTGGACAAATATACAAAAAGATAGTCAGCCTTATTTATGAAAAGAACGATAATGAGATCACATGGGACCGGATCTGAATAGTTGATGAGACATGTACTTAACTCTATTTTTCCCAATTCAAGTGTCCATTTGTCTAAATGGAATTTTCCATTTTTTTACTTATATGTTTGAAATAATATCATTCACAATAATACATTGTAGTACGTAACATTATAAATTAATAAAACAAACTATTTTATGTATTTATCAATGCACGATGTTTCCTATTTCCATACGGCAGTTTGAATTCTAACCTTGCCAAAAAATATTGATTTTCATTATACACCAAAAATTACGAGTTTAATATTTTACATGTTTATCCTACAGAATCACTAAAAAGGCTGTCTAACTACTGTACTTTACTAACGGCCATGATGTTCTTTGTAAGAAGTGAGATCCACAAAGGCGGTTTGACGAAGGTGCATTAACGGCTACAACAGTAACAACCACACATTATTTTTGTGGGCCTGTTGTAAGGCACATTTTGGCTGAAATGGGTGAGTGCTAAAATGTTCCCGTTTACAGTAACTGACTTGTATTTTACATATATAATGTTGTGTAGCTTAATAGTTATAAGCTTAATTATAATGTTAAAACTTAATAGTTTTATAAGGAGAACAAATTGCCAATGTGAACTTGATGTTGAATATTTGGACATATACGAATACTGATATTAAAACACATACGCTCCACGTTTTATACAATAGATTTGAAAAAATATTTTCTGTTTAATACCTTATAAATAACCTGATAAACTAGGACATATTTCAAACAAATTTAAGACACAACTTCGTATAACATGTAAGTAGAGTTACGGTAATTACAAAACATTATTTACACGTCTTTTTAAAGAAGAACATATATAGATATTAAAAATTAGAATGATCTCTAAATTTGGTTCTAATGAGAGAACTCATTTAAAGGCGTTTAATTACTACAAACAAAATATCAATATAAAATGAAACCAATTTCATAATTATCAATAAAATGAATAACGCTAATCTATTTTAAAATTGCACACTCATATTTTTAAAATTCTTTTATGTCCACCACGTAATAATCTTACCCGGCCCGCAACGAGACTCATGATTAGTTTAGGGACAGTATCAAGTTACGAACAGGTTTTGCTATAGGTCATTTGTTTGGGAAAGTGGTTACGTTGGAACTGAGCGATCGATTGATTGCTCATGAATTTAGATGTAACTTTTACAATGTTCTTAGGAGGGCTCTATTATTAGTAATATGAATAAATTTATAGCTTGCTTTTCAATGTCATTACAATTATTTTCTGACTGCTGGTTATGAAAACAAAAATAATAAAACGAAACTATTTACTGTAGTACAAAAATATAAAACTATATATTTGTTAAAAAATATATAATCGTGTTTTTTTTTACAGAAGTCTTCTATGGCATTTAGTAGAAGTTATTGTACAAATTAGTACGTATAGTGAAGCCATGTTTTTACGTCTTTAATTAGGTACTTCTCTGATTGTTTTTAATTCTCACATGTTTAACTAGCCATAGGGTTAATTCCGCTGATGGAATCAAATGTTTAATAATAACACATAAGACAATAAGTTTTCCATTTTGGTTTTGTTATTATAGTAATAGTTTATACTTAGAATTAACATAGTATATATACGGTCCGGCGTTCTACAAACCACGAATGATAAAAGTAAGTAAGGCTAGTAATACTGTTATTGATAAAATATTACACTATTTATATCCTTAGTAAAGTCGCTAAAAGAATAAGAAAATATGCATTCAATAATTAGGATATTATTAGTAGTTATTGAACATTTAATTTAAAAATCATGTTACTTTTGGCATAGTTTGTATGAACCCAATAAAAAAAATTATATTGAATATTTTATATAAAACATTAACATGGCAAGGTAAATACTACACTGTACTGACAATTAAATATTGTCAGTACCCGCCATTCAAAAACATTGAAGTAATAGAAAAGCATTGCATCTTTTTAGGCCCAGTAGTGTAGAAGCTTGTTAATGTCTTGTGGATGATGTTTTTCCAACCCAAGCTCAGATATTAAAAAAATTACTAATAATCGAGCAGTCGTATCTTCTATCAATCCCGAGAAAATTGATGGTTTCTTATGGAGATATGTTAGTTGATTTATTTGACTAACAGATGTTAAAGAAAAACAAATTGAATACAATTGTGGTAGGCTAAAGTTTTAAAATTAAAAATAATTGAGTACAGTTGTAAATTGTACAAGACATCAGCTGTTCTAAACTGGATATTAGATTAAAAAATCAAACCAGTTATTATGACCGGCAAAGCGGGCTGGTATTAGCTATAGCAAAATACATTGCTTCACCTTTCAAATTTTGAACTTAATACGCATTGATTTACAAATGTAACACTAAATAAAAAACTTGAACATTTCCCTATGCGTTACGATACACCAAATATGATAATGTTTAGAACAAGCTACTCCACTGCAATTTAAATTCTAATGAATTGCAGTGAAACCAAATTCTTTGTTAAACATGAAGATATGCCTTCGTAAATAATTTTCTACGGCTAACCTAAATAACATTTTTAGGTAACCCAGGCTTTTATAAAGATCAATCTAAAAATACGCCCACAGTAAAAAATAGTATTAACTCGATACTAGCACCAGATGTGCTAAGTCTTGAATGATTAGTAATCACCCTTCTCCACGTTATTTAAGTAAATATAAAATAAATGTGTAAAATCATCAAATCTCTCGCTGTCCTGAATCATCCACAATTATTGTTTTTCTCTGGTCATTGATTGGCATTAAGAAAGTTTCTCCTTTCCTCCTCATGAACCAATGGCTGCTTCATAAAATTTTAATATTTAGGTTACAATGCGTTTAATCATGATACATCATTCTATTTTTAATGTATTATATTAGTTAATACAAACCATATAGTCAAACAACCTCAAAAGTGTTTATTTATAGTTCTAAACAATTTTGTTCTATTTTGTTGGAATTCTTTCTCTTTAAGAGGAATAACTTCATTTCTACGAAATTTAAATGTTTATTCAATGATTGTAGTATATGAAATTCATTAATAAAAGCTTGAACAAATATGATACTAATTCAAGTTTCAGATAAGTATATAAAATACAACTATCCCTGAAAAAATCCATTGTGACCATTATTTTTAAATCACGTTGCAAGAATATACAGAGTGATCAACTCGTAGTGGTCCCAATTGGGATTTCAAAAAGTACTAATTTTACAGCAATCTTTAAACAGCGAAATTTATAAAAATGTTTGTGCTCATTACAATTACGTAATTCACATTTTAAAGTTTGGTTGTCATTTTCCAATGCGGCGGTCAACTTTGAGATTTCTTATGAAAACTCCTTTTTCATGTGATGGATTTAGCTTTTACAGGTGATTATTAGACATATTAATTCCTCGTATTATTTTTATATACCTCTTTACTAGCTCTTCGGATCTTCACTATAAAATAACTTAACTTTCATGTATTAATCCCACTCCTATTCTATAAGTTAATATTTTATAACCTATAAAAATATAAAACACAATATATTCGGCATTTATAAGTACAGTACTTAATTTAAAAAAAATCACGTATGAATTTCGTTATAGTTAGCAGAACTATAATCGAACACTTTGCTGTTTAGTATCCAACAATTATAAACAAAATATATTACATTTATATTTTATTTATAATATAATACTTAATACTCAATAGTATTAAGTAGTCTATTGATGATGCAGAGTAAGCAATCTATAAATAAAATTCCAGTAAATTACCTATTTATGTTACATTTCTGAACAATTGTCTATCCGTTGTACCTTAAGAGTAGCTTGAAGTATGATACACCAATTTGGTACACAAAATACAAAATGTAAGATGTTTACTGAGACACAAAAGGCATTGTTGAAGGCAGCATTGTACCAGCCATATTGTGCCTTACTGTACCTGCAATCACCAACCAGTACATTATTAACAACAAAGAGAACGCCTTTGTTATGGCTTCAAAATCGTTCCTTTTGATTAAGGGATGATTAATTTCTGTAAAATAAAAACATTACCATAATGGCAGGGAAATATAATGACAATTCACGTGGGGTCAAGAACAACAATTAATTATGAAGGAATGTACATTATTTATAAGACAACTAATAAGTGCACTGAAAAAAGGAGTTTCGCATAGTATTTATAAGAATATCTATGGCTTATCAGACAGTTTAAATTTTCAGCTATTACAAAAACAATTCTTATGTATAAAAGTACATATAATATGTGAGTAAAATTAATGAAAATGTCAAAACTTTAAACATTTAGTTGTGGTCATATCATTAAGTATTTGTCCTTAATGACATTATCTCTTCCTATTAGTAGGAACTAAAGCATTCAATAGAGAGGTCATATTGTACATTTTTTTATTTTTTATTTAATTAATAAAATGGTTGAACGTGGGTTTTTTTTTTCTGACAACATAACTCGATTTACTATATAAAAAAGGGTCATTGAGTCTCAGGTCCTAATATAAAGTAGAAGGCTTATTGAAAATGCACATGAAAAAAGAAATCTTAACGTTAATATTTAAATTTCAAAATGAGAACTCATTTAAAAGGCCTTTAATTACCTACAAGCAAAACATCAATATAAAATTAAACTATTTTTAAAATTATCATTAAAATGAATGAAGCTAATCTACTTTAAAAATGCAAACTCTCTCTCATATTATAAAAATGCTGTTATGTCCAAAATGAACTTTGTACTTTAACTTCAAATATTCAAGGGTTTCATCCCATGGACAAAGAACTTATGTTCTGTTTTTGCACTCCTGACACTTTGGACTCATATATATGTGTAAATGATGTTCTGTAAATAACATTCTAAATATGGCACCAACCACACTGTAGTAGGTATTATTTTAACAATGTAACTAACTTCTTCTTCAGTTACTTAAAAAAATGAAATCTCCTATGAATGTGATTTATTTATATTTACACGTTATATTATAAAATTGTCTTTAGATTTTTATCATATCAAAAATCCAAATTGGATATTTTAAGTTTTTATCAAGTTTTATACTATCTTTATGAAATAAATTTGGTAAAAGACAGCTTATTTATTTAAAAAAAACAATAATTCAACGGAGTGCATAATTTAAGATGCATTACTTAGAAAGTCTGTTTGGTTCGGGAAAATATTATAATTCTTATATGTTGTCAATGTTTTTGGAAGTTATATTTTTAAATTGCATTTTAAATAGGTTTTAGATAGTACAACAACTTTGTTACTGAAGTTGCAATTTTTATATGCCATTTCCTAATGCTACTTTGTAACTCCATGATTCAAGAACTTTACATTGGCTCCATTAGAATTGAATCTACTTTAAAAAGTTTGAATGTGTAGTACTACAACAGCTGTGTTGACATAAAAGTACTATTTCATCAACGGCTTTTATTTCTTTCTTCCAACGAAATTTATTGCAAGTTTCCTTACATATAGTTAGTCTCACAAAACAAATGTTTATTTCTTTCCAAAATGTGATTACAGGTTCATACATTTAAATATTTTAGGAACTATATAAAATTATTTACATTCTTTTACCTTTCTCACTTCTATTAAATTAAAAGTAATAAAGTTGTCTTTAAAATATCTAACTGAACTAATTATTTTTCTCACAACGTTCGTTTAGTGTTCACATTTATAGATCATATGTTAAAAGTAGAATTTATTTTAGTATATTTTAGATGTATTTTATTTATGTATTTTGGCAGTACAGTAATTACCTTTGTTTACATTCTTTAAACTGAGATGAGCTCATTTACTAACATATGAATGCTATACTTGCTAAGGGTTTAGTAAATGAAATACTTAGCTAGGCGTTATTGCATTTGAAGTAATTTTACATACATTGGCATATGTAAGTTTAGTTTTAAATGGGATATTTTCTAGAGTATATACGAAACTACAAACCAATATGGATACCTTATTTTATCATTACGTATAATTTAAAATATTGGCATGTAGACAAATATGTTTTGAATATTTATCATCTAACCTAAAGTAATCAATATAAAGTGGAAGTGCGACAGGTCCTCCTATATGTACCTATATCTGAGCTACTAGCACCCCCCTCCCCTCTTCACTTAATATAGCCCCCCTGACCAACCAAAATACAGACTTTTTTTCAAAGCAGTATCTTATGCATTTTCCTGGCAATGATGTCAAAATGTTTGGCATAGTCTTACTATTACCTGTGTTTTAACATTAATTGCAGCCTCCTTATGTCTAAAGGTTGTCAAGGTGGTAATTTGTTTAATCTAATAATATAGTGTTACACACAATTTATCGATTAAAACACTAGTTGGCAGACATTTTACTTCTACCAAAAACATGTGTTTCATATGGTAATCTGGACTATCTCAATACCCAAATGAAAACTATATTTTTTTAAAGAATTTATAATTTATGAATAGAATCAAGGAAAATGTTAGCATAATAAATTATTTTCAGTCACATTTTCGAAGCTTCTTCTTTTTACTGTTAGACTATTATATAAAAATAGGAACTACAGCATGCAGAAGGGTATGCTGTACATAAAAATATATTATTTTTGTGTAATTTATCAATATGATGGTTTAAAGTAAAACATATTAACTGACACTGTAAATAATTTCGCTTGAAAAATAAAATAAAGATTACATATGCAGTTTAATTAAAAGCCAAATATTAATACTAAGGGCCCCTTCTTCCACATCACCTTCCGATCAAATCCAGATAACCTATATAAACGTTTGAATCAGTAATTGTATTAAATGAAATAAAGATTATGTTAATTTACCGTTTCGTAAGGAAACAATCAATTATAAATTGGTAGAAAGTTTGTTTTTGTCGGATGAAAAGTCCCATCTCTGGATTTGAACTAAACTATATATTCTGTTATAATATTTGAGGCTGAGCTAACCGTAAAGCGAATTTTCTTTACAAATCCGTAAAGTGAAAAGCGATTTATTAAATTTTAAACCTAATTTAATTGTATGTAAGTAGATTATCAATAGACCAGACAAAAGGTATTGGCCGGTAAAAAATAATAGAATAAAAATGTATCTATTTAAATAACATTTTGAAAGTCTAACAATAAAACTTGAATTTTCTTTACGTATAGGCCTACCTGGAAACATGTAGCATGGTCTCTAGGCAGATATTAAATAATGAGTGGATATCAACGCACTGCTGAATTTATTCATAAAAAGAGTTACTAAAAGTCCTAAAAAACTAACAAATGTTATCAATGGCGTAGTAACATGGTAATTGTTTGTGTTACTATACAGCCTTGTTTTGAAAATGACTCTTATTGGTTATTTAGTTTGGTAATTTATTCTGTGTTTATTTATTTATTCATGAATAGAATCATTTGAAAAGTTTTGTCAATCCTGTGCACCATATGAACAATTCAAATAGAGTAAAAAGTAATGTAAGTTATATTTATGTGTACATGGAAACTATTTATACTGTTTTCAAATATTTGTTTTATACTTAGATATGTAATTCAACCTCAAAAACTAAAATTTTTTTATAATAAACTTTTAGTTCAGCAATGGGTACATACCCAAAGCTATGGGTCCAGCGGTTTTCAGAGTGGCTTGCATGAGGCTCATCGAATAATCTCAAATCACAGCACAGATCATAATATTTAATTTAATTTAATTAATTTATTTAAAATTTATATTATTTTTTTTTTTATTTGGAAGCTTTTTTTTATTAAGTGCGAGTATTATTATGTTCTCTTCAACAAGTCCGTACCAGATTATTACTTCAATTTGTGATTGTAGAGAATGACATATTATGTTACAAAATATTTTTATATTTTATTAATTATTTTTATATATTTTTCAAATATTGTTACTGAATATTACTAAATCAGTCCTACCACAGTAGTGATGTTTTAAAGTCATCAACTATTGTGGCAGGTTTTAATGTGATTTTGAACTTTCGTGAGTGACCTTTCAAAAGAACGCATGAGTTCAGGATAAAGAATTGATAATTACTGCAACTAAAATACCTTTCTCCATTTGTCCATATCATTATGCTGGAAACTTATCATGATAAGTTTTATGTCTATAGGATTGTCGTGCTCCGTTATGTTTTGCTATTGTATAGATTATTAGTAGCTTAACTAGGTACACAAGTTTTTTTCTTCTTACATAGGTGTTTTTCTTTTTATAAACACAAATAGACGTTTGACATAAAAGCTTATCGAAACATAAAGGCCGGTCCTATATAAATTGTAAAGCTTAACAGGCCAATTATCCAGACTGAACTCTCAATGGGATGCCTTAAACTCTACCCTATCTAAGCATATCCATTGTTGGGAGGTCACGGTAAGCCGTTGGTCTAAGGGTACGTGATAGAAGGGACGGTCATAGTTAAACTGTAAGCTTGACAGGCTAATGAGCCAGGCTCAACTCTCGATGGGATGCCATAAACTTTACCTTTCCTAAGCCTCTCCATTTTTGGTAAGTCACGGTAAGCCGTTGGTCCAAGGGTAAGTGGTAGAAGGGGCGGTCATAGTTAAACTGTAAGCTTGACAGGCCAATGAGCCAGGCTCAACTGTCGATGGGTGCCAAAACTTCATTCTTTCTAAGCCTCTCCATTATTGAGAATTCACGGTAAGCCGTTGGTCCAAGGGTAAAAAAGAAAGAAAATGTTAAAGATTGTCTTGTTTTATCAGGCGAAGTTAGGGCTAAGGAGCCCTCTCTGACACTTAACCTGGGGGCCAACGGCTTTTCGTGACTTCCGAACCACGGGAGCGGCAGGGCAAAATCTATTAGTGGTCACATCGGGGATCGAACCCGGACTGGCAGCGTGGCAAGCACCTTATCTACAGGCGCTCCATAGTTAAGCTGTAATCTTGATAGACCAATGAGCCAGGCTCAACTCTCGGATGGGTGCCATAAACTTTGCCCTTTCTAAGCCATTGTTGGAGAGTCACCGTAAGCCGTTGGTCCAAGGGTACGTGATAGAAGGGGCGGCCATAGTTAAACTGTAATCTTGACAGGTAAGTTCAAATTTAAAAAATGTTGAGACTGACAACCTGTGCAAAGTTGATAAGCGTTGAACGTAACATAAATAAAATGATCAAAACAATTATATGAATTATAATGGAGGTGAACATTAACATAACATTATTAATTTAATTTTTTAACATACTGTTAATAGCTAGTATACAACATTGAACCTACGAACAATGATTGAGAAAGAGACAAAAACCACAATTGATAAAAGTAAGGTTAAAATAATTAAAGATCAGTTTCAGTCAACAAAGTAAAAATGTTAACTATTCATGAAAATGAACTCTAAAATGAAGATAAATTACAGATTAATGTATAAAACAGACTTGATAAATGAATTTATTCCAAATCATGTGTGATTATAAGTCACTATATAGGCTTATTGAGTTGTGGAGCCCTTATTATCATAGGTGATTATTACTGTCAAAAATATAATAAAACATTTTGTAGTAACTGCACTGAATTTTTCAATAAATACAATTTTATATAAATATGTTTTTATTATTATTTTTATTTTTTTTAGATTTGTATAAGGATTTTGTATATATAACGAATGGTTTTATGTCAGCTACCTTTTTTTATTTTTAAATTAGACAAAAGTTGTTCTTAAATTTGAAAAACTTCAAAATTGACTAGATATTAATATAAATAAAAAATTAAAGTGATATTCTGTCACAAAGCTAAGTCTAATCCATCGAGCCATCTAACACCTGCCTCACTGATTCTATTTATGCTAGCTAATCCCTCCATTAAACAGCGTAAGGGGTACTCTGAAACTATGTGATCCATTGTTTGGACAGACTCTCCACAATCACATGACTGATCTAGTGTCGATCCCCATTTGTATTTCCAATAGTTACATCTGCTCGTTCCAGTCTGTAACCTATTCAACAGTGTCCACTCCCTAAGAGGGAGGTTCATCCCACCTACAGGTATTGACGGATCGTTAACAAGTAACTTATTGCGTCCATCAAACTGTTCCACGCTATGTCCAAGCTGGTATTGGGCGAGAAATTTGATCTTCTCAACTGGAAAGCAATACGTAGAGTTGGGTTTAGGCATTTTAAGCCACCGTTCTGACGTGGGAGATCCTACGTAACGGGGAGGTGCGGAGTATTCAAGATCGTATTGCATTTTTTTAGTAGTGCCTCCTGACGTCTTACTTCTGGAGGAGCTATATTGCACTTAACTGGGAGCCAAGGTAGTGAGGTTGCCACGAGAGTGCCACTAATAGCCCTCATGGCCCTATTAAGTTGGACATCAATCGTTATTGTATGTGCGCTATTTAGCCATACGGGAGCACTCTATTTAGCATTAAAACAAGGTATTTGTAAAAAACATGTTATACTTGTTATTAGGAACTCAAAATATCATTATATAAGTACTATTTATCATCGAAAAGAATATTTAATAAATATTACCCATAATAAATATAAATTCATAGGCTCTTAAATCGATAGCCTTTATATCAGGATTTTCAGAAAAGGCTACCATCAGTTCATACTACTCAGCCTGATAAGGTAGACAAATTTATTAAAAATCTCAGTATCTCTTAATAACATTCATTCAAAGCTGTCAAACTGTATTTTTCGGATTGAAAACTGCACGGTACGTGTCGGGACTAACCTAATTCAAATGTCACTTCATAAGGAATGTTTTACTTAGATATACGCCCCTCTTTATGTAAAACTTTGTTCATATGGAATATGTCAAGATCTCAGATGCTGTGGTGATTTAAGTTCAATTTACTATGATACTCTATTGTAATTAGAGGTACGTCAGGTAACATGAATAACAAATTGTGCCAATATATTTGTTGAATATTAAAATATTGTGTTTTTAACTTATAGAACAATGTTTAAGGTAACATTTATTTTACATCTTATTATTAAAATTAAAAAAAAAAACTTGTTTCACAAAATAACAACTTAGTTAACTTTAACATTATAGATAGGTAAGCACTCTTTGTATGTTTGTGGGAAATAGAAAACTTGATTCATTGTAAAAAAGAAGATATTAATAAAAAACAAAATAAAAAAGAAATGAAATTATAAAAGTACCTGACTCAATGTTTTTCCATTGAGAGCCTTTTAATTATAATATTCCTATGATACAGTGTTTAACCATTATTTGAGTTTGCAAGTACGTTTCAATAACCGATATATTTATTTTCAATTATATAGTATGGATAATACCTAGATTTTTAACTACAATGCCAAATAATTAACTATTGATTTCAATTTAAACAATTACTTATAATATTTAACTTTGAATACATCTATACTATACTTTTACCTTAATGCTTTTTAAAGCAGAAAACATTTCGAATCGTATAAATTATTTTCAAAAATTATAATTTTATTTATTACATTTAAAACAATGAAATGTCTTAGTAGGCCCGGATGTTACCAAGTAAGAATGTTTTTATTTACCGTAATACTAACAATTTTAATTAAACATAAACTATTGATATCTATCGTATTATGGATGTATATTAGTAAAATCCTCTTTGTAACCATACTTGTAGCAGTGTAGTATTCAGTGCACTCAGTATATCATTAGGATGGTATTTGGGATTTGTTGGAGTGAAACATATTCCTGCACGTAAATATACTATACAACCCAAAGTAAAGAGTTTATATTTTATAATAATCACTACGGTACCTGTGAATTAAACATTATCTCGTTCCGCAGAAAGTAAACTAAGGCTGTAAAGAAATATACGTTTGCTAATGGAAACACGTAAATCACGAAAATAGTTGTAACAGTATATTATAAGGGAAGAAAGTGATTAAATATTATTTTTTATAATTCATAGATAAACAAACACTTACCAATATGTAGATATACAACAAAATTTATTTAAAATGTACCTTTGTGTGGTTAGTTTTACCTAAAATCATTCGGTGTATGAATAAGATGACTATATACGTAGAATATATTTGGTATTATACTGTTCCGGTACTGAATGTTATATCTTATGTGATACCGACAACGAGAATTGAAACCACAATAGGAATGAGGTAGAGTTGTTGGGCTTAATAATAGTTAAATTATAAGTGTAAGAAAATTATAACTTGCAAAATTAAGACTTTAATTTCAAAGTCAATCAAAGTGCATTACAGGTCATATTACAAGATAGTTTCTTGTAAATTGGAAGTATGATATAATTTAGAATTTCTTCTTAATGAAACGTTTTCCTCTATCTGGTTTCTACAGGCCATTCTACAGATGTTATCAGGATGTTGTTTTACAATGATAAACATTTCGCTATGTTTGGTGAATACAAGTAAATTTGAAAAAAATTGGTATTTCCTGTTGTTAATTTTCAGCAAGGTGTAACACATCCACTGTGTGGAAGTAACATGTTTCTATAAAAAACACCGATTTTAGAATGAGTGAACTTAGAAAGTTGTTACTAACAAGAATTATAAATCTGACTAGTCTTCAAGTTTTTCAGAAATAAATACGATTGTTATGATGCTATATATAAACGACAAATACATTCGCAATCCATCAATATATAATTGTTGGACTTATGTTTCATATTTTTGTAATTTTGAAATGTTATATACGTTAGTATACATCGTCCTACTAACAATACGGAACAGCTGTTTAATAATGACTAATATTTTACTTAACTTTCATAATGATTAGGTAAACTCTATATTAAAGGTATCAGTAACTATCATAGTAATACTTCCCATGATTTTTGGCATGTTTAATATTTAACATGTTGCCGTTACTTATTTCTCTATTTACAAATTAAGCCTTATTACGCTTATTTTTCAATAACAAATTAACTGGATATGTCTTAATGAAGCTTTATATATATATATATATATAGATATATAAATTAGAGAAGTTTATGGGATGTTAAAAAATAAATGAAACATGTTCTTTAAAAGATGTTGTTTCAAGTGATGAGCTTATGGGGACATTGTTCATGGAAATTATAGTGGGATTATTTTGTTAAACTGTTACAATATTTTCTATGATTATGAATTTATTGCAATAAATTTTCTAATTTTCAATACTAAACTGAAGTTAATTCTCCTTAAATAAGGACTTATAAACAATAACTATATACTAAAATATGTTTTATGAATTCTAGAGCAAAATTACTTTAGAGCCTAATTATTCATAGGTAATATAACCGGACGTACTATAGTTGTAATTACATACATATAATACCTATTTGCTGTTTTAATGTTTGTGTAATTATGAGAAAATATAATTACATATTGGAATTAAAGTCGTTTTCGTTGTCATAATATCGTGAATAAAATGAGAGATGAGATAAGCTTGCTGGCAAATGTAATGTGCTCACATCGTAAAATCGTATTTCCCAGAATGCAATCAAACTGCACTTTTGTGCAAAGTTGGACACTAATGACGTCACAAATCACCAGAGTTCCCACTTAAGCGTTGGCGTGCCTAAGAGATTAACTGCTTTATTTTGACTTGAAATAAAGTAATATGTAAATAATAGATAACGTAATTTCCAAATAAGCATTTAAAGTATAGTACATTATTATATATCCATATTATTTTTATGAACCTAATTTTTACGTCTTACTACGAATATTAGTTAAGTAATAAATAAAAAACTTTTTTATACGTATATATGTGATATTGGTGACGAATATTTGTATAGTAAAATATAACCTTTAAATTATAACTTTTTTAAATAACTGTGCTCGTTTCTTCATTCCTATCTCTTATTATATTCATATTTGGTATTTTTTATATATTATAATTAATTGTTAAAAATTACAATTATAAAGTAAATTATTAATAATTAACAGTATTATTAAGATAGTGGCAAAATACTCAAGAACGTTATTACCTAATAAAATAACCGAACAATTTAAGGACTATTATTGTCTACTCACTTTATGACTTTTGAATTGTATGAAAAAACGTCCATATAATCTCTTTTATTAGAAATAACGTTTGCATAGTTTATGTTTGAAATTATAAAGAAAACATATTTTTAAATGTAAAAATACTGTAAACATATTTTCTATCATGCGGAAATATTTACAGATTCTTTTAGGTTTTTTTTTACCTATAAATGCGTTTTGAGCCGCGTAATTATTGCTCATATAACTGAATGCTGTTTTTTACGAGATGACGCAAGCAGGCAATTAAAGGTTTAAATATTGATAAGTTATGTGTTACTTTTATTGTACTTAGGGTACCATATTCTTAAAACACACACACACACAAATTAATATCATCAAGAAAAAAAACAAAATTTCTTATAGCTGTTAACCGCTTTTGAACTTATGAGTTAGTAAAGGGTTTGCTGATAAAGATATATTACAGCCATAGTACCTTTTAAAGCACAGTCGGCAGACTTCTAGGTAAAATTTGGATTTTACTATCGATTATGTTCGTAGTTTTATGATATAATTGTATCCATTATAGCCTCCAAACTGAATTTAAAGATCATAAAAGGTTAAATTCCATGCAAAAATCCATATATAGTCCTTTGATAAATTAAATTAAAAAATTAAATATTCAACTAACATTTTATTTTATAGAATCAATAAACGCTCTATAAACAAATCAGTTGAACGTAAATAAATAATCCAGCAAGATATACGAACGTTTTAAAAATAACCTATCTTATCCCTGAATAGGTGACTTTATGTCATGAAATCGCAATTGCATTGATGCAACCAAAGAACTGAAGGCGGATTTTACAGGTATTTTAACCTTTACAATAAACAATTTTAGTTAAAATGTTATTAATATTATATACTTCCTCCATAATAAGGTGCATAGAAGGGACATGAAGTAAACAAGAAGTAAGTTAAGATAATGTAAAATCGTGGTCACACAATCTCCATTATAAGACCCGCAGCTAAGCCTTGCAGGCGTGACGAAGCTGCAGATTTCAGGCTATGCCTTCTGCAAAATTTTACTGGCTTATTTTCTTAGCTAAACTTGGGTAAATTACACTGCGTAGGAGGACACAACACACATCTTTATGTATTAAAGACCACGAATTGGGA
>JAQJVL010005290.1:0-36602 GCA_035578905.1 Stictocephala bisonia | reverse complement strand
TATTTTTTACTTTTTATTATACATTAGTGGTTTTTGATCTATTACTAGTGCAATAAAAATGTAAGTATGATAAAATAGAAAATTATTGATAAATAGTTAATCTTATTTATTCAACTAAAAAAGATTTATTTCCTGTAATCCAAAAATAACTTCTAGTTAAATTATTCTATTACGCACAGGACTGTAGTATTGAGTGTATGGTTTGAGCATGCACATCAATGGATTTCTTTATCCAGCAATATTTTTACAGTCTTGTTACTAAATCAACGCCTCGGATTGAATGAAATGAGCTGTTTTTGTTTACTTCTAAAATTATGTTCCTAGTACTTTAAAATTTTTTAAATTTTTCTTGTGACACTTAACCAACTGAGTTATTAAAAAATCACAACATAAAGAAGCACTATTATTTAAATTATTCTTATTAATATCTCAATCTTTATTCTAGTGATTTTATCTTTAAAACTATATTGACGTATTCACACAAGCACCATGCAGTAAACTATATAAGCAGCCAGCTCAATCATATCTGAGGCTAGATTTTGGACATATTTTACACAAACGGCGTAGGAGAAGTATGGTTGGGAAGTTCACTATCTCACTTGCACTACCTCACGCACACTTCTAGCACCATGGCCCGGTCTGTATCACCTTTTTCGTATATAGTTGGGTAGGAGGGTCCACACTACAGTAGTGTCAGAGTAGGTGGGGGGAGGTCATTATTACAGTAGTATAGTGTATGATTAGGTGTATGGTCGGAAATCAATAAATAAATTAGTCACTGGGAAAATGTTTAAAAACCCTTAATAAAAAAACGGACGAGTTACCACTTATTTTTTAATAATAATAATGAATGATTTAATCGTTTCAAAATTAGAACTTATCACTCTATATTTTTTCAATTTTCATAATAGTTATAGAATCATTCTATTTGATCAGCTGTTAGATACCTCATGTAAACTAATTAGGCCCTTGTAAGTGGTCTGCGGTGACGTCACAGAGTGCTGGGGTTGACACAATGACATCACTATATAAAGGCAGCAGCTTTGACATGTGGTGGGGGAAATTAACATTGCTAATTAGCTTACAGTTTCGATGTTGACATCGCAAGACATGAGTTTACAATGTGATATTAACTGGAAATATTAATCAAACTGTTATTTATTCTCCATTTGTAATTGAAAGAGTATGATGTACAATAAATTACTGATTAAAAATATTTCAAACATTAAATAAATATTATTAAAATTCATTAGTTACATCTGTTATACAAATTAACTATATTTTAGTACTCCAAATTAAATTTGATCCTGGAAATATAAATTAATTAAAATATGATTATACCAATAATTCCAAAGTGATTTTCATAATAAATGAATTCATTCAACATAAGATAATGGATTATTAATATAAGTGCTTATATAAAAAAGTTAAAATTAGCAAAGATTATACATAACAACATTGGTGAAAGAGTTATGTGTAATTTTAGATACATGAATGATATAACTATCAATTTAGTATTCAGTTAAAATATAATTTATAGCAATAACCACGCACTAAGCACTAATACATTTGTAAAGTATGCGATGGTATTATCAATCTACGATACAATAAAATATTATTTAAATTTAAGAATGTTATAACTGATGTTTTTAGGACTGATTTTATAAGGCTTGATAAATTTAATCGTTAGTAGTATCAAAGTATGAAATGTTCTCAGATACTCCAGTGAAAGCAATAAAAATCTAAGTAAAAAATCTACTGTTTTTTTAAATCGAACTATTTGAGTGGGTAACTTTTAAGATATCGGTTTGTAAGAATACAAGTTTTAATATATATTGAGAACATTAGTGTATAACTTTTCTTCTAAACATTTGAAAAACGAGTTCATAATTTAACAATTTCAAATCAAAATGTGTATTACTCAGTACTTTTCCTTTAGATTTAAAATATTGAACTGGCCAGACAGCAAAGTCAAAGTTCGCAGTTATTCAAGACCAAACTGTCTGGTTGAATGAAAACAATCTAGAGTTCACTGAAATTAACTTTCAGACCGTGTTCCATAGATGGTCAAGTCATCTGGATACTTCCAAATGAATGACGACTTTGATCGCTGGGCTGTTATTAGGTTGATGATATTCCATATATGCGAGATGACAGAAAATCAGGATACAAAATATGCAAAAGATAAGAGTAAAAAATAACAGGAATGTTGAAAATATGCTTAATTTAATGTCTAGTATTAAAATGTGATACCTTTTTTAAAATAATAAAATGTATTAATATATATTTAATTGGTTTTTATATGGGTGTTTTGTATTTATATTACAAACTTAGATGATTCATTTGCTAAACTTAAAATAAATGTTTCATAAGATAAAGTTAAAAATATATTAATTTACTAGGACTATAATTCAAGAATATTATATTATTAAACAAATTATTGTAAACTGTCTAATTTCAAGACATATGATAGTGTGAAAATAACAAAGCAAGACCCTAATAATAAGGTTAACGTACTTTTGTCGTCTTCAGCTTCAAAATCCTAACGTATTATATTACAAGTTTCGAAACTAGAACTCCATGGTCACATGTAAATTGTTGATTTATTGTTAAAAAATGTACTATTTAACAATGAATAAAAATAAACTAGTGTATCAACTTATATTATCATGATGAATAAAATTAAAATAGAAATACAAGAGAAGTAAATTTGAATGACCTGGTAAATGACTTTAGACATGTATACAAGCTCAATACTCTAAAATAGTTCTACTAAAAACAGATACGAAGAAATGTTAATTTATTGAAAATAGACATACGTTTTAAATTAATAAAATTAGGCCAACACAGGGGATGTCAACTCACACAATGACAAGTCCTAAGACGTATTTAGTTTAACCACATTGAAACTACTTGAAAACGTTTAAAATGTTAAACGGGTTCTTATTTTGCTGGTGAGGTTAGGGTTAAAAAGCTCTCCTGGGTCCAACACTAAGGTTAGCTACAAAACACCACCGGTAACCGGGGATGTGGGCTGCGTGCAAGGACGGTATTACTCAGACGGTTACCCATCCAAGGAACAGCCACGTTCGTCATTAATCGATGGTGTTAACTTTCCATAACGTTGAAATGGACAAAGCCACTTTCACCTTAAAGAAAAGGTGGTGTTAAACCAAACATGTAATCTTAAATGTACATTATTTGAAATTAAAATTTGTGTATTACCTACTTTCCATTAATAACATAAAACACTACAAATTAGTTTTAGTGGTGTAGGACAGTAAATGTAAAGGGTAAGTTAGGTTGTATTATTTAGATAGAGTTCACTGCGAAAAACCTGACACATTGAGATAACATAAACTGTTATATTTTTATAACAATATATTGAAGAAAAAGTCACTGAACTTATGACGGCTTGAGTTGTCAATGCGATGCTTATTGTGTGATGTAGTCAAATGATGACAAAACTTTAAACATTACTGTCTAGTTTGTAATAAATAAGTAAAATATAAAGAAAGGAAACAAACGACTACATTCTTCCTGAACACTTTACAAGGATTTATTTGATTTAATGCACGACTTTGAGGATAATGGTTATACCTAGATAAAGGAATATAAAGTTGGGTTATAGGTTGATACTAAACCGGTTTTCTAGGAGAAATATTGTATGTTTTATTTGTAATTGTGATAAATTAAGAGATTTTATTAAAGTGTAACTCAGATAAACCATTAATAGTTAGGGATAAAAAGAATTATATATTAATTTATTAATTACTCACCTTCGTTGACTAAGGGGAAATGAGGTGATAAATACAAAATTATTTATTGTATTAATAACTCAAAATTGCCTTAATGGTCATGGAATGTAGAACAGTGATAAAATTATTATGATTTATTCCAAAATAGTACCAATGGTAGTTCTTTTTTTCATTTTTTCTGTTGTTATTCTTATATTTTTGTTGTTTTTTTATGTTTTTTTCTCTTATTTCCCTCTAGTTGCCTCCCTTAAGGGTGTTCATCTAGGTACCCAGTTGAGTGTTCCAAGGAATTTAGTTCTTGGTGTTATCGCTACTGTAGATAGGAGAAGCCAAGAGTTTGTCTTACTATTACACAATCAACGTGTTAATTCTCTCCCTCACATGCCTTGCCTCACACAATTTATAAAACTATATAACTAACTTATTAGTAACTCTAGTAAGTTAGTTTTTATATATAATTAATTTATTTTTCAACCAAAGAGAATTAAACACATTTCAGTACAAATTTATTCGTATCTCGTTTAAAATAAAACTTAAATACATTTTTAAATATATGATGTATTACTTTTATATAAACAAGATAAGAAATAAATTTGAACTGAAATGCGTTTAATTAAAACAACCAAGTTTAAAATAATACTTAAATAAATTTTTTTTGTATATATGATTTATTACTTGTATATAAACTTGGTTGGTTAGTACCTCTCACCCACTATATTGTTGAGTTTGTCATAAAATACATCGCATAGTTTCTCAGTGAGCTATAAGTCTATAAAGAACAAATTAGTGACTTTATGTATTCAGATAATAATAAAATATTTGTTTGATTATGAACCTCAAAACGCTATTACAGGATACGAAAAGCAGCATTTTTATTTTTTTTTATTTCAAAAAAACTTTAATAAACCATGTAAATCGTGTTTTTAACATTTTAAATTTGTAATTTAAAATAAAAAATCTAGTATATAACAACGTTTGAGTGTTTTCAAATTATAAACCGTAACACAAAATTCCATTTATATAGAAAATCAATTAACTATGGACACTTTATATTAAATGGTAATGTTAAAATAACTAACTTATTATCTTACGATAACCATCAATCCCTTCTCATATCTTTACATTCACATATGGGTAATTTATGTTGAAGTACTGCTAAAATGATGCCTTCAACATGTACACTACAAGATGAGTTCATTGTGTCCGTGTTTGCTGGATTTGGAGGTTTTCTATGTAGATAAAAAAAGTATTATGGTTGTAGGGTAGCAAACAGTCTTTTTTATTAACTTCACTCGCCATTTCACTGCATGCCTTTTTGTGAACTTCAACAAGTGAAGGGCTATAATTGTCAGCTCATTAGGAATATCAACCTTAAACTCTGCCCTCTACAGACCTGTGCCTAAGCTATTGAGCTACCTCATTTACAGATCCTACAAATAACTACATGGTTCAGATTACACGTTAAGCTATTGCCCGAATGATGAGGTATTTTTAAATGGCTCTTCTCCAACACAAAATGAACTCAGTAACTAGACTTAACGGATCTTAAGTTCACTTACTTTTTAAAAAAACACTCATATTCACCTTTAAATACGTAAAAGCTTATTCATCTTGTAAAATGTAAGAATGGGTTTATACCAATATTTCACGTATCATATAACAATAATGGAGACAAACGATACGTAAAATTTATAAAGAGATTGTGAGAAATTGAATTGAGTTTAGGCAAACAATTAATGACGTATGATATTCCATTACCCTAGTGATTAAGTTAAATATTTAATTCGTCAATTACCTTACCATACATACCATAGTATAATTGATTTTTCTATTATTTAAAACACTGTATAATATTGAATGCGCTTAACAAATGAGCAATAAATTGATTGTTGTTTGATCTAAATGACTATTTGCGTTGTTGTTTTGATACAAATATGTTATCTTAAAATAAACGTGTTCTGTCTATTTTTTACTTAACTGTCATCAGGAAATAAAAATTTGGTTCTTACATGAGGGTTTATGAAATAATTTAGTTTTTTTTTAAGCTAACTTTCTTTGCTAGGGAGGAATATGATTACTTTCATGAAAACTAAGAAAACAGTTCTTGTATAAATATGTCCAAACACATATGGTTTTCCGTCTGTCTGCATGAAAGGCCTTTTTTTCATGATGTGTTTCTTTTACCTGATAAGTGTACCGGTGATGATGACAATACATAGCATTTATTGCGTCTTTATATATACTTTACGTGTGTTGTGAACAAGTTTACTACAGTGCAGGAGGAAAGTTGCACTTTTTAACACTACAAAGTGAAGAAATACAAACACACAAAATTACACTTACAGTATATGAGCAAATTGTTTGATATGTGACTATTACTTCCTTCATTTTGTTTCTGCCCCCAAGACTAATAATGTATTAAATCTTAATTTCTAGGACACATAAATATAATTTTAGTTACAGAGTACGATCGTTTAATTTTCCTGCATTTTTATTAGAATAAGTAATCCAGAAAACATTTGAACTTATTTTATTTCCATTTACTAATATTGAAAACATTTAAAAGTTTGTTGGTGTTGAAATATCGAAAATGAACATCAAAATGGTGGAAAATACGTTAAAATACGTACGTACTTAATTTAATATTTTGAACGTTAAATCAATGTTAACATATTTTATGTTAATTTTTAATTAAAACATTTGGTAATCTTAACATTTGTTTACAAGTGGCGCAATATGTTTCAATTCAATTTATCTACCTGTCAGAGAGAACCGTACGGTACTTTGTGTACACCACACAGAAAGCTTTTTTCTTGAGAATGTGTCTATATAATGAATGTTCTGTCTGCTTCCAGGAATTTTCGTTTGAAGTGTTAAACCTCACGTACACTGTTTTTACATAGGTTCATATTAGAACGTGTTTTAACAAAGAATGTTGTACAGTTTTAACATTTTCTAAGTGGTTTTATGATTAGCCTATATCACATACCCTTTTAAAGAATGCGTGAGGAACAAAAACACACGTAATATATATTTTGTTAGATTATATTTCTATTAATCGTATAACAGTGTTGTTAATTAAGAATACTTGAATACTTTAATGAATAATATTTACTAAAACCGTCGAAATAAATATGTTTTGTACAACTCTTGTTTTCATATCTTCATTACAACACTGTTATATGACTATCACTCATTTTACAACATAAGTTTCAATAGTAGTTTTACATTAATTCTGTGGTATATTATTGTCTATTCCTGACAACTGCAAGTTAAGATAAAGTTACATTCTCTAGATAACTGGATAAATATGTGCAAAATTGATATGTGTTTTACGCTATTCATTTAGCACCATTATATCCACAGTTACATCCGTCGTTAAAACGACTTTGTATACAAACAGTGGCAATGGCAAAATGAATACCTTGTCAAACTGTCGCAGTGAATAGAAGAGTTAATTGGAAGCTAGAAGACAGGATAGATACTTGAAATACAAAGACAGTCTCGGTTCATATTTACTATGTAACTGTAGAGAATAGAGTTCCGCTAACTACTGCCATATGTTTCAATAGGTGCATACACTATACATATGTACGTAATAATTAATCTAGATGCAGTATGAAAAAATGTTTTAGTCAAAATAAATGTCATTAAAATAATGTATGCATTCAATTGTAGTTTACTGTGGGGAATATTCACGCAACACACAGGGAAAATACTATAAACGTTTTAGCTATCAAATCCAACCAGAGTATGTCATTAATTTAGATCCGTCAGTTAGCAAATTATTCAGTTCGCCTGTAGCCCTCAAACAATATTATTTTTGTATCATAAATGTATCCTTGGGATATTTTAGAAACAAACGTATTCATAAGACCCATTTTAACTAGTGCATTACTATGAGTGTTATATTTCATAGACAACGTTTGTTTGGGTTAGTATTTCCATTATTATTCACCATTTCCCACTATTGTATTATTTCGTAATTGTAATATTATTCGTCCTTTGAAGTTTAGAAGTAATATTTTAAGAATAATTATTTCCAACGGGGTCTCATGTCCCGTAACAAATTTTAAATAAGTTACATTTGTGTAGGTAAATTGTCTTAAGGTATCTCACGTTATTTTTTATCAATACCTCAACGTAAAGTAAAAAGGTAAAATCAATTATTAAAATCAATATGTAGATTGATTAAGAAAAATATTGAAATGTCTAGTTCTAATAAACTAAAACGATCAGTAATTTGCAATTATATTTATTGTGAAACACGTAGCAGGAAAGTAATGTATAATTAGGTGTAAAGTATTACTATTACAAGTAATAATTGACAAGTAAGTGTAAATAAATGTTGTTCATATAGTTTTAGTAAAATTTTTTTTAAGTTGATTAAAAATATTACAGAAAACTGTTTAAAACAATAAAGATCATTATGTTACTAATTTAGTTGTATCAGTGCGTATAAGAAACATGTTATAAATGCTGGACTAACAAATATGCACTATTAAACCTATTCAGTCTGTACAATTAAACTATAAACATCCATACAACAAAGCTCTTAAGACAAATACCACTTTACAGTGCTTCACAATTATTCACATTAGAAAAAAAATTACAAAATATGTATTTAAAGAAATATTAGCATTCATTAATTTTATGTAATAATTACGCAAATAATTGCGTTACTTTATTGTTTTTACGCCAAAAATACTCTAGGATAGCATTATAAATTTCGTTATCCTGCTCTGTAGTATAGTATACGTGTTAAATTACTAATTTCATATTCAAAATTAAATATCCATCACATGTTTATGTGTAACATTTATAATTACATTGATACCTAGTAAGATCTTTATTTAGTTAAAAAAATTATGTTAAGTTAACGTTAAGGTAGTAAGGTAATTAAGGTGTATTTAATTAACAATAATTGGGACTTTTTTTTTGGTTAGAGAACCACTGATTGCACTGTTAATTATTTTCCAACGTTCAATTTTAGCCAATTCAGATCATTATTCTGGTATTATCTACTACGAGACGCTAATGTCTCCCAAAGCAATGCGTTGTATGTGACCCTAGAGCCTTGTGATTGATCTTCTAATTAGCAACATGTACAATTTAAGCTTTATTCATTGCTATTGTTTAAAACTAAAAAAATCGTCTTTCGGTGAAAACTATCAATAATTTCTTAGTTCATAATTTATGGACTTGTATTGAACTGTGCAATCAACAATTCAATATAAGTACATATAATGTATGAAAATGTATTTTAGTGATTGATTCTGGGGTACTCATAAATCCCTTATTTCAATATATTATCAAACCTACGTAGCTAAACTTATTACTATTAAATGTCATCTATTATCCCTTTTTTAATATAAGTATAAGATAATTACAGTTTTCCTATAACATTTTGATGTATTAATTTAAGAAAATCTGTTATATTTAAAATCATAAATCTCTTTTTAAACGTCTTAATAACAGTCAGATAAAGACATATGGTTTATTTATAATACACTTATTAATTATAGCACTTCGTTATTAAAAATTATTGTTTTTTAATTGCAATATGTTATGAACAGATATTTTTTAGCTATTTATATACACTAATACAAAAATAAATTTGTTGTATTTTATTTATATTCGTGCATATAAATAAGTAGAGCTAAGTTATATCTAATAATCAAACAAATATTTATCTCTCTATTCTTCTATATACTCAATTATATTAAATGTTTTAATTTGGTCAATTATCACCTAAGAAACATGTTTAAATAATCGAAATTCACGATATGATTCGTGTTTGTCATTATTTTATGAATTGATGATATAAATGTAACCTTTACCTATATTCAAAATACGACTATTGGTGTCATTTTAATTTAAAACAAGAAATTCAGGTCAAAATATTAGCATCTTTACAAATATTCCCTCTTGATTATTATAAGACCATTTTAACAAGCACCCTTGAATTAAAACCAGTTGTTAAGTCAAGTTGTCTAATTAGGTAGGACTCGTGGTTTAAAAGGTAACTGATATTTCAAGTGGCTAACCTACATTAATTTAGCAACTTTTTAACAGTTTATAACCAAGAAAACTGTAATTGAGGGCTAATTTCTTGAGTAAAGGGCAGTACAGTATTATATTGTACTTTGTTTACTCGTACTACGATATGAAGTAATGCAATAAATAAAACCATTATAAATAAAAGCTATTGTTAGCACAATTACAATATGTTATGTTCTGTATGGTATTTGGATTACTTATTTTTATTGTTAAGTATATTAATAGTAGATTACGTTAGTAATGCATTCATTAGTAATATAGTTATTAGTAGTCCTTTTTCCAATAAAAATCTGTAAAAAGATTTTATTATTTGTTTCATTGAATATATGTCATTCTGGTTAATTATAGTCTAAATGAACTTACCTCAATAAGTATTAGTAGATCAAACTTCTTCATTTAACATTATTGTAAAATATAACTTTTTGTATTAATTACTAGCAATTTTATATATTTAAGAGAAATAAATAAAACCTTCTTTACGACTATTTTTTCCGGGTTTTATCTATCATAGCAATGAAAATCTATTTTTGTATACAATTTTAAATATATATTGAATATATTCAGAGTACTTATGAAATGAACTTTATCAGACTATTCTACTTAGCTTGAATTACCATCTTGTTATTTATTTGTTTGACCTATTGTAAATTTGTATTATGTATTAGCACAAAATATTGGATGTATAAATATCTATTTATTAGACAGTTAATTAAAATTCAGTTAAACAGCTATATATGTATAAACTGTGTACAATTATTCTTACATGCTTTTAACAGATCATAGCACTCACATGATCTTGCAGCCCTCAAAGAATATTTTTGAACCTGGAAGTTAAATCTGAACCTGTGAAAACCGAAGTGGACTTCTTTCACCTAGGTAACAAACTAGATAGTTGAAAATTGAACACCTTTCTAAATGACGTGAACATCCTCCACATTGATCATCCACAGTACATGGGAGCATCGTTAGATCGAACACTGACGTTTAAAAAGCCATCTTAAAAAACAGAAGTTTAAATTAAAACCAGGGCAAATGTACAAAATCATATTGCTGGAACACCTTGAGGAGCCAACGCACACGTCCTGCATACTGCTTTGTCACTGGTTTATTTAGCTGCTGAATACAGTGCTAAACAGTGTACATACTAAAGCGATTGATATACAACTTCTACTAATGTCACTCTCATGGCAACTCCATTTCCTTGGCTCCCGGTGCTATGCAATATAGATAAGAGCTCTTACATAGATAAGATGTCAGGAGGCACTTCTTAAGGGATTCAATAAGATACTGAATACCTGTAGCTCTGCCCCTTACATGATCTCCCACTTCAGAATCGTTGCTTAACACCTCGATGCCCAGCACTACGTTCTGCTTTCCAGTTGAGCAGATCAAATTGCTTGCCCAATAATAGCTAGGCCATAGAGAGGAACATTTTTATGAACGAAATAGGCTCATTTTTAACGATCCGTCAATAAATGTGGGTGCAAAGAACCTCCCTCGTGCACTAGGTATAGGTGAATCGTTTCCGAACTGGAGTGGGCAGATGTAACTACTGGAAGTATAAATTAGTGGTGACACTGAATCAGTAATGCGATTGTAGGCAGTCTATTCAAATAATGGATCACATAGTTACAGAGTGCCCCTGCACTCTATTACAGAGGCATTAGCTAGCATAAATAGAATCGGTGATATAGGTCTACAATTTCTAAATGGATTAAAATTTGTGACAGGAGATCACTTGATATTTTTAATAAAACTTAACGACTTTTAGTATTTTTTTCCAAATATATTTTTCTTAGTAATAAACATATCAGACAATAATCCATACGTTATTTTAATAATATATTACAGCTTGTAGTATTAATTTTGAAACATTCAAAGCTTTACGCAGAGGAGCTAGAGGGTAATAATATACAAATTGATGAGGGCTGGGCCCAACCGACTGAGGTGCAAATTACTTTACGTGGCCGGAATGTCAGAGCTAGTTTAAATTGTTTAGGAATGGATATTGAGGAGGGGAGGTGCGGGGTTATCTGTGCATTTTAAATGTGGCTTGTGGTTATGCCTTTTTAACGAAGTTGTTTAAACATAATCTGTTGGATAAAATTTGCCAATAACGCTTTGCCTTGCTTACTTATGTTATACTTTATAACTTATAACAAAGAATACGTTTATGTAGCTATAACTAGTTTTCTATAACTTTTCAGCATCTCTCTACGTTATTATAACACTAATAAATTAGTTTAAATCATATGAATGCAATGATATAATGTATTATATTGAATTTTCCTGCAACAAAAGTTCTATGTACAACATCTCATAATTTTTATGTATATTAAATGCCTAAAATGGAATGTTTCAGATATAATACTATTCTTGGCATTCCGGATATTTTGTATTTGCTTCGTTGTCTCTAAACACATCCTTTATGTGAGACTGAGATACCCTGAGTATGTAAAATACTGGATTACATTACTGTATGGCTGGGTGGGTGAGACCACAAGATCATTTAAGTATACATAAACCCATGGTGTATTGCCTGCGGAGAGCTCAAGCAAGACAATTTATGACCCCCCCCCCAATACAGTCATTTGTTCATGGTACAGTCAATGGTAACAGTATAGACCTTCATTGCAAAAATGATTCCACCTGCCACAGTGTTTCAATTAGATTTATTTTACTCATATTAGTTTCCTCACATCACTCCTAATAATATTTCACGTTACTAATTTATTTATTTAAATGAATTATGCAGTTTAAATTAACTATTGATACGATTGCTAACTAATTTTAGTAATCAAGTAGTGAGGTATAATTTAAGTGAAAGGCCTTGTAATAAAGTGCGTTTTTTTTGTTGATAATTTTTACAAATTTATAAAAAAAAAAAATTAGTAATAAGATGTTGCCAAAATAAACATATGAATTATATTGCGTACTAATAATAGTTTTTAATTCTTCTATTTTTGTTTTATACCGTTTCATTTGTGTCAGGTTTGTTTGTTATAAATTATATTTTAGTAATTATGTATATTTTAGTTTCCATAATATAGGTTAAATTAGGTAAAACATAAATAACTATCACGTTTTATTTGATTCAAGTTTAACAAAAGCAGTTGATGAATATAAAGAAGAATGGAAGGCAAAACTTTCGGCAAATAAACAGCCAACTTCGATCACTATTTCGATATTACACTCTGCGAGACGCTAATGTCTACCAATGTGACGTATTTTATGTGACCCTAAAGCCTACATGTGAATAATCACCTAATTAAATTAATCTAGCAGAATTTCAGCTCTATATCATTACTTGGGAGACTTGCTATAAAAAAAATACAAAAAGTAAGGTTTTCACTGTCTTCAAATGAATGATCACTAGTATTTGGGTATGTTGTTTAGAATAAATAACAATCATTCTGCTTTTTTACGTTCAATATCCTTACTTCAAATAATTTACAGTCCTTACTGAGATAACAACTCAATGCCCATCACTTGAATGAATGTTTACGAAATGCTTAATAATTTTAACGATTCTTTGCAGCAAAATATAATTTTAGTGTATAAATGGAAAACCACTTGAATTAAGTAATATTATTTAAAAGTTAATAAAGAAAACTGTTCATGTTCAGTTCATGTGATAAACATAATAATTAAATTATATTATTTATTTTACACATTATTTAAATGGCATTGTTAAGTTTCGTTACGTATTATTTTAATTTATATAAACAAGATTACAATTACCTTATTTTAATAATATTCTAGAGTTTATAAATAGACAACGTTGAAAATTTATTTACAAATAAAATATTACTTATTAGTGGGATCATTTATTTACTTTATTTATTTTAGTTTTGTATTTTGTCATTATATCCTAAAGACAATTGTTGTGGAATGAAATAACCATTATGTTTCCACATTATAGGTTGTTATGCATTATTGACATATAAATTACATATATCCTATTCGAAAATAGATGAGCCATTTAAAATACAAGTTTAATTTTCAATTCAAATACACAATTACGAATAATGAATACGTCACAATAATAAAATCCTTATAAATATATAAGGATAATATTTAATATATTTATTAGGAGATATTTAATATCTCTTCTTAACAATTGTGAAAGTATTTTAAGAAGCACCCTTGACTTCTAGAAACCAACTTCAACGTCAAGTATTCCACTTAGGCATTTAGGGGTTACTGATTTAAACGTTTTAACAAAAATATACAAGCTAGAAACCTAAAATATTTTAGAAAACTTATTTGTAAAGTAGTTTAATGACCGTGTAAAACTAAGCTGTGGGCAAGTTTCTGCCATATTGCTATTTAAATAGCAGTTTAATGTTAGTAAATATAAAAATGTTCTTTGTAGCATTTAATACAAGATATATATTAAATTTCCTGCACAATATTAATCATACTATCAGATCTTTAGATTAAGATAATTTACTTGATTAATATTATTGTCTCTATTATTAATTAATAATAAATTAATTTCTTTGTATATTTTTATTTTTATGATAAATAACAGAATAATATTGTATACATTAATTATTACTCTATTTTTTGAGGAAAGTGTTTTTCAAATATATTACAAATGTTATGAAAATTAGTAGTTACATGTTTTTTAACATATTTATGACGTTTTTGATAATTTTTACGTATCCACAAAAAAAATTTTTTTGAGCAACAGGAGTTATAGGATAAATTTACTCATTAATGCGGGCTGGGCCCAACCGACTGAGGTGCAAATTACTTTACGTGGTCGGAATATCAAAGCTAGTTCAAACGGTTTATAAATGGGTATTGAGGAGGGAGTGGGGGTTATCTGTGTATTTTATATTTGGCTTTGACGAATTTTTTTAACGTAACTTGTTGGTTTAAAATTGCCAGTAACGCTTTCTGTTAGGTACTTGTGTATCATTTATTATTTACTATAACAACAAAAGCTATACCATTTAATAAATTTCTATTATTTTTCAGTTCTCCAAGTTATTATAATCATAATAAAGGAATATAAATGACGTCAGTACAATACTTATACAGTGTTAAATATAAAAATATTATTAACTATTTTAAAAGTATTCATTGAGAATACATCTGACGAAGAAAAATTTTACACCGGAAAATATTAAATATAATTTAAGATTTATAGTACATTTATTGGTAAAAACTATAGCAACTAAAAATAAGTAATTATTACCTTTTTCTTGACTATTTGAATTTTTCTGGTACGTAGTGGGTGATCGTAACTACCGAAATTGATCATCTCTGTATGTGTACTTATATTGTAGTAATTCTTTATTCTACAGTATGTTCATTATTATAAAATAAATGTATTTATTGTTTAATTTTAACCCATATAAAAGTTTTTGTCTAAAAAAACTGAAATACGATGTCCTAATACATTGTATTTCTTGTAATATTTTTTGTTGAAAAAAAAGGAAATTCAAAAGTGCCGTTCCAAATAATTTATTAATTAAAAAGAATTTTCCAAAGTATTTTATATATTTAGCTATGTACTCGTATTTCCATGTTTTCCTTCTTTATATTTATTTTAGCATGCCTTTTTAATGACATTCACACTTTATGGAATAGTTATTCTATAAAATATGGTTGATTAATGCAAATTAATAAAACTATATTATTACTTAAATTTGTATCTTTGTTAACATTTTCTTAAAACTTTAAATACCGGAAAATAATAATTTATAATGTAGTAACTATAGTTTTATTTGAGGAATAAAGAGAGAGATTGGCCCAAGGATGAATCAGTATGAACAGATAAAATATTTTGTATATATAAGTTTTTTTTTCAAAAGATACTGATGTTAACTAAAATACATACATAAGCAATAAAACATTAATATCCATAAAAGATATACTTAATTAAAAAAACATTATCTACTGTTTAACGTAAATTGAATTTATGTGTGATTTCATTTAATAAACTGCTACATATAATATCATTAATTGTAAATTTATAGATTAATACTCGTATTTAACTGTCATGACAGTGGAGTAATTATATATATACAAGCAATAAATATTTTATAATTTAGTTATAATAAAAGCTACATGTAAAAGGAACATCTAGAGATGGTTTGAGAAATCACACTACATCACGTAAGTAATTCTGGTTTGAGAATGACAGAATAAAACATTGTGAGAAAATTAGGTAGATATTATATAATCCTTTGAAAGAATTTTAATGCTTACTAACTGGTTTTTAAGAACAATTTTGGGTTAGCAATAGAAATAATAACATGCTACACACATCTCTGTGATCTTCGCCCTTACTACAATATACTGAAGTTTGGTAGGTCAAAGTATGTCAATAACCTGCTTTGTTATAAAATATAACTTCGTAGTACGATTATAAATCGTAGTCATGATAAAACTTCGTAGTCATGATAAAATAACTATTAGAAGATGAACTCTGACTAGCATCTATTTTGTTCTCTTACTTTTCTAAATTACGATAGTAGTAAATTTGTAACGTTTCAATTTTACGTAAATAAAATAAAAAAATAATAGAATGTTATGAATTGTTTATATATATTTATAAAACGCTACACAAATATTAAGTAAAAGTAATATGTATTTTATTCCGGAAAAGGAGAAGTATTTAGTCAAGAATTTTAGTTTTCATGGTTATAGACGTTTAAATTAAAGTTTCTAAATTTTTGAAGGTTACCCAATTGTTGAAAGGTTGGTAAACATATTCACAACAGTGAACTCAAAACGCGTGCCAATGTCTTTAATTAGACAGCACAACGGAAACGCTTTATTAATGTTGAGGGGTTTTCTTCAAAGGCTCAAATAACATTTTAATTGTCAGTTTATAAGATTGTTGCATTTTAACCATAATTTTTGTAATTTCAACATTATAAAAGTGAAGTACTTAATTTTTACATAAAAAGGCCAACCAGATTCTTTGTTTTATGTTTTAGCTATAATTTGTTGTCAAAATCACCAAAAGTAATGTTAGTATAAACTATTAATAGAAACATGAGGTATTTTTATCAGTTGGTTTTTTCTTGAAATAAATGATAACTTTGTATATGTCGTTATAGATTCAGAAAAACAAGTTACTTATCTTTTTGAATATATTTTACTTCTTATCTTTAAGTCTAGAATAGGTAGTAGATACGTGCCAGTAAATAATTTGTTTTCATTTACTACACCCCAGTATTGTGAAACATCATCTTTTTTTCTGACTAAATATAGAAATATGTTTTATGGCATATCCTCTTTTTGTTCTGGTTCAAATTCGTTCAGTATTATATTAACTAAATAGATAATTATTGTTTAATGTTAGCGAAACATCATATTTGTAGAATTTATTGATAGAAACATCATATTGAATTACAATTTAAATAGGGAAAATTCAACCCCAATGTTCATTTGAAATGTTTGATAATTGTAACACACTCCGATTGCCATTGATTAGGTGAGTATTGAACGTTTAAAGTGAATTATAAGTATGTTCGAGAGTTGATACGTTTATCGGGATGCAGATTGCTATTAGCCGACAAGTTTGTACTATTAAGAGCTTTCAGAACTCCCTTCAGAATCGATATTACCTGATATTAGGGTGCTAAAATAGTCTTAATATTGAAAATAGTTTCATATTTCACCTATGAATCCAATATTTTACTCTTTAGCAGTTATTTGATACTAATAAAAAGGATTTATAAATTCATTTATTCTTATTTAATTAATAACAAAATTTAACAATTACTGTGAGTCATATTAAAAGTACCTAAGACAATATCACTAGATATATTTTTATTTTAATAAATCTACTTTCGGTCCTATTTTAATCATATTAAATGATTATTAAAACAGATAAATAAAGATGTGACTTTTAATAATATTTAGAGACAAACTACGCACACTGTTAGTTTATAACCGCAGCACTATTTACTCGTACGCCACAGCAAATGATCTGGACAGTGGTATTGACCCACCCGCCCACCCATACACGTTCAGTGGTATTGACCCACCCGCCCACCCATACGTACAGTGGTACTGACCCACCCGCCACCCATACACATACAGTGTTATTGACCCGCCCGCCCACCCATACACATACAGTGTTATTGATACTTGTAACTATTTATATAAATACTCAGAACGCTTTTTTTCTTCTTTATTAATTTCACTCATCAGTTGACATAGCCTACAAGCCTGTGCGTCAACTTTATTCAACGAGTGAAGTACCGACCATTGGCTCATTTGGGGATTCGAACCTTGGACCTTGCCCTCCGTGGTCCAAAGCCTTATCCACTAAGCAACCACGCCGGCAATCAAATGATTTGTCGTGTGTAATTTGGTTTCTTACATACAATACATGCATTATGGTAGTATTTGGATTCATTTAAAATATTTCAGATTTGAGGTTTTTGTTAGAATCAATACGGTAACTGTAAAGTTTATGCTTCCTTTTCATAATTGTAACATAAAGATAACTAAACATTTAGTATAATGATTTCAAAAATATATTATTGCACTTTTACGTCTTGCGTTTAATTTGCTTTAAGTAAGAGGCAAAGATTAATAGGAAATTTCAATATCCACTAAAAGCAATTTATACCAAGTGTAATTACCAACCATACCTATACTAAGCATACATAATAAAACTTACATAAATTCATTACTGTCTTATGAGCCGTAACCATATTGTAGTTATACACACAGTGACCATTAACAACTTATCCATTATTTAAATAATGATAAAAAAATTTAAAGTTAACCCAACTGAAATCTTAATCACTAAAAATATATAATTTTACTTATGGTTTCTTAGGGCATTTTCAACAGTTAAAAGTACTCGTTCCGACAAGACTAGGTAAAACATTTCCCAAAAAAGCAAACAAAATGCCAGAAGACGCAATGCAGATGGACTCACAATCCCAAACAGGTAGAGAAAAATGGACATGAACAGGGAATGTGACAATAATACCGAGTTACATTCGTCCTGTCGTCCGAGCAGAAGCAGGAAGTTCCAGAACAAAGGACAGTGGTGGTTTCATCAGTCACGCTGCTACTGACTCTCAACACAAAACTCTGTGATACAAGACAGTTTACTGGTAGCACTATTAGTATTATTCAACATTTCCAACAAATACCAATAACGTAGATATAGGTAAATACGATATTATTGTCTTTGTACTATTGTAGTCCTATGGTAGGTTATTCCTTATGAAGGGCCATTTATTAATAGTCTAATATCGTGGGCAAGTAACTAGGAGACATTCAGTTTTACATGGAATCCTAAACTCGTAGTATTGGTCTAATTTTCACCTAACTGACAAGCATGATACTCAGCTATGATCATTGCCCAACATGCGGTACTTGACCATAACCCTACATGGACACCCCAGAATTTTATGGTAGTGTACACGTAGATGGTAACCACTCAGAGGACACTGTGTCAGTTCATAATTAGTAACGATTATTTGACCTATCGCTTACAATATGCACCGACATGTACTCCATTATTGTGTTGGCACTAGTTGTGTAGTGCTGTAACTCAACTACTTGGAGAAAAAGTACTGTGGAGATTTATTTTAGGCAGTATGTTCGATTCTTTATAACCCAGTGTAAGGGTAATAAAAAAGAGTTATAACCCAGAAAAGAAACATTTATTACAGAATAAGTACAAGATTTACAAGTTTTATACTGATATTATTCGGTAAACCATATTTACAACGTTTAATATACTTTGTGATATTCATTATGTGTAAGCTATATTTCTGTTTAACACTGATTGATTACTGTTAGAAATATATTCTAAGCAAAATTGTCACTATATTACTTATGGGCGTGTCAATATGTGCCATTGTAGTCAAAGACAATAGACTCTTTTCTCTGATTACTTTTACGTTTCATTGTAATAAAAGATCCCTTTACGTTGTTCTGCTTCTTTCGGTACCTACAATAGGCTTATACAGTATAATGGTATATTACTATTTTTGTGGCATTTCGGATTTTTATAAAAGTGTTGCATCATTGTCTGTAGAAACAAGGCATATCCTTTATGTAGCCCGGAGTAAGTAAAGACACACTGACCTGTAAGGGTGAGTGGGTTGGCCAATACCACGTACGTGTAAAGATGAGTGGGTTGGCCATTACGACCGTTCGTGTACGGATGGACGAGTAGGACTAAAACATCGTACCTGTAAGGCTGGGTGGAATTATCAATACCACCGTAGGTGTACGGATGGGTAGGTAGGTATACACGATCTAACGTGTAAAAGTGGGTGAAAAGGTCAAACTCCCGTACGTGTGCATAGGTCCACACGATCATACGTTAAAAGGTCGGTAGGATGATTAATATCACCGTGCGTGTATAAGTGAGTGGGTGGGCCAAATACTACCATACGTGAATAGATTAATCAGTAGTTATGTACGATCGTACGTGTAAGGGTGGGTGGAAGTATCAAAACACCGTACGTGTATGGATATAAAAGTAGGTTTACACGATCGAATGTGTATGGATGACTGGGAAGGCCAATATCGGTACGTGTGAGTGGGTGGGCCTATACCACCGTACGTGTATGGACGGATGAGTAGGTATACACGATCGTACGTGTATGTATGGATGAGTAGATCTAAACGATCGTACGTGTATGGGTGAGTGGGAGGATCAATACCACGTTAAAGGCTGGGATTTTAGATTTTTAAATGTCATTTTTTCTGTGACATATATTTGATTTAAATTTTCGATAATTGTGTGATAGAGATGTATGATTGAGGAATTTAAATAATTTCACCATGGTTTTAAATTTTAACTATCCTTTTGGGCTTTGTGATAGTGAAAAATTTTTATAACAGAAAAATAATAACACATTATTGTAATTTATATTGTCAATTTTCTTAGTAAAGTATATATTTTACTGAATATAATTTTTGTTGTACATATAATTTATTAACAATCAATCAAACACTTGATTGGCTTCTACATCATATCCGTCTGTTATCATTAACGCCTTTACTGTCTTCCTTAATTTAATTTTGATGTGTAAAAGTTGAATAAGCTACGTAAATATAGGTCATCTCTATTTGTCTAATTTATTTTATGTTTACAATGAATAGTTATGTTTTTGTCATTTTGAATATTAGTATCTTTACATGTATTCATTTAATACATCTTTTATTTCCAGAATAATATGATCATGATTTAATAAAATCATATACGAAGATAAAGAATCAATATCAAGGAGACGTATTGTAAGTTAATAGTTAATTTCAAACGGTTTCCATTTTCAAATCCTCTGTCGTCGACAAATTCCTCCCCAACATGTCCAATTACTCATAATATTCCTTTCGATTGATATTTTATGATTTTTTTATTTTTAAACCTGCTTTATTTGGGTTTATAAATATTAATCACTTTTTCAATTTATTTACCCATTTTATTTAAATTTCCACTTTTAAGTGATCTCTTATGCATTATATGCCTTAAATAAGCAAATTTATCAACAAAAAAGTTTATTTATCACAACCAGTATATAAAGAACATTGTTTTTACCCTCTAACAAGATAAAAACTTGCCAGTGTTTTTGCTTGCCTGGCTAATAAAAGTATTTATTTATAAAGTACTATAATAATAATGGCAAAGTAAATGATTTTGTTTCTTGTACGAAAATATAATTGTATACTGTAAAATATCTAAATACGAACATTCATAGCATACACGTGTTACTTTTGTAGAATATTAAGCAAGGGGTTGTATCCCACTAGGTCGTGGTAAGATATATCTGTATACATCTATAATGATGAACGCAATGTAACAACTAAAAATTTATCACGTGATTGGAACATACGATTGGTTCCTTAACATAGAACACAGGATTAAACAAATAAAGATGTGAAACCAAATAACATCTGATATAAATATAACTAACTAAAAATTTAATTGATAGTCAAAAGACGTAAGTATTAGCCATGACTAATTACAACATGTCGTTTTTAGAGCATTAAATGTGCAGTATTTATAGTGTTGGCTTGGTTGATTACCAGGACCATGTTGTGAGATTTTTGTATTTTTAATAGGGTTTCATAAAAGAATATTATGACTTTTAAAGTATTATAACTAACAATAAAAATTGTTATTTAAAAAAATTATGTTTCTGGTATCGCTTTAAAGAAAACAAATTGTAGTAAAGTAAAAATTAGCAATTTTGTTTAGATTTTCGGTAACATTTCTGTTTATATCTATTAGTCATGCCATGTTTTAAATTTAAATCAATTTTCAATCTACATTTGTAACGTTTTTTCAATGTTGTTGTTGATAGGCTATATACTGGTTATAGTCTTTGTAGTCTCTGAAATGTAAACCTCAATACTTGAATGACATTTTTAGTTAAATAAACTTAAAATAATACTAATTATCTTCAGATTAACGAATATATTAGCAATTAATATAAATTAAATGGTCAGGTAAATTGTGTAGTATATAATCATAAAATTTCGATCATTATTCGGGCATTAACTTCTACGAGACGCTAATGTGTCCCAAAGCAATGTATTCTATATGACCCTAGAGCCTTGCCGTGACTGATCGTTTAGTTAGCAATACAATTCTAAGCTTTATTTTTAATGGTATTTAATTGAAAGCTAGGAAACATTTCTTAGTTCTACAAATTTGTATATTAATTAGTATACATACAATTGTGCAATTGCTAATTCAATATTGGTTGATATAAATATTTATTTTTGTATGTTCTATTGATTTATTTGGAAGTACTAGTTAATTTCCGTATTTATATTCTTATAAACTTATTTAACAACATGTATTACCATTTTAGTTGTAGTCCAATATGTTTTTTTTCCTTTGAAGAGTATAAGTACAAGGGCTGTACACTTGTACAGTTATAATTTGATCATTTAAGATATTAAATTGAATTGATAAAAATATTTTTTTAAAGTCTTAGCTACGAGTTTTGTATAATCAATACATACTAAAAATGAGCATATTTATTTTACAATATGTATGTTATTGAACATAAAGTTTTATTTCCGTTTTTTTTTTTTTTTTTTTTTTTTTTTTTGTACTCCATGTGTATATAAATATATATAGTTAAACTATATTGCTTGAAATACTAAAAACTATATATGTTTCTATTATATTGCATTTAAACTTAAACATTTACATTAAATAATTAATTTTTAATAAACAATAAGTTTACTTCTGATAATTTTATAAAAATAAACGACAGAGAAGTAAAATCTATCCTGATTTCAAATAATGTAGTAATTCAATTATTTTCGTAGGAATGTTTTATAGAGTTAAATGACTTAATATTCCACCTTTAATCATACAATACTAATACAAAACCATCTAATAGTTACGTGTCATCTTAAAAGTTATGATGACAGCGTAAATTAACAAACATACATTCATTTGACACAGTCGTAACAATTCTCTGCAACACTTCGAACATTAATTATTATATTTAATGTAGTGTGAAAAAAAAGCATTAGACAGAGAATAGAAACAGGAAAAAGTAAACATTATTAAAGTAATGAACAACACAATCCAAAACACTGGAAAAAAAACATATGTTCGCCATAAAATAGTCTGAAAGACTAGAAGAATATGTAAAAATAATTGAGCAACTTAGAAATGAGAATGTTATTTTAAAGAAAATGGTTAAAGAGCTGGAAGAGAAAGTAGAGGATGGTGAGCAATACTCACGCAGCAATTGCCTAGAAATTCAAGGAATTTCGTACAAAAAAGTAGAAAGCGTGGTAGAAGTGGTGCAGAAAGTAGGCAAGGCTATAGGCATGGAAATATTACCCACCATGATAGATGCTTGTCATAGACTCGGCAGAGGAAGCGATGGTCGTCCCCCTGGAATCATTGTAAAAATGGTCAGACGTATGGACAAGGAAGAAATGCTGAGGAAAAGACGTGACAAAGGTAAACTATCGACGTTGCATATGGATCTTCCGATGGACCAACTGGTCTACCTTAACGAGTCACTGTCACCTGCCCGAAGAAAACTTCTAGCAGCAGCTCGACGAGTAAAAGTGGAAAAAAATTATAAGTATATTTGGCACAGAAACGGCAAAATATTCTTAAGAAAGAATGACGGGGATTCAGTTTTATCAACTACCTGTGATGCTGACCTTGGGAAGCTATAAGTTTATTTGTGTACTGGTAAGTAAATTTAATTTATTTGAGTCATATAGACATATAATTAGGTCAGTGTGCATTTTGAGTTGTTTCACTAGTATTAAATGTAATAATAGTATTGGTGTAAGAATGTACTATATAGATTTTGTACATAATGATGGAGATTTTATATATCTATTGTTGTTCTTTGTGTGTATGTATTTATGTATGGTGGTTTAGGCATGTTGTTTTAGGGTCAATTTCTATGTATTTTATCTAAATAATAATATAAATGTACAGTGATAGAAATGTATTACTCGAGTTAGAGAGTAGCTAAAATATAAGCATAATACACCAAAACATCAGGAGCTTGCGTGCAAATTTTGATATATTTTTAGTTGAACTTGAGTCTTGGAAAAAATATCCTGATATTATAATATTGACAGAGATCTGGATTGAAAATGAGGAATCATATTTATATACGGTGCAAAATTACATATCCATATTTAACTGTAACAACAAGTATAGGGCAGGTGGGGTTGTGATATTTATTAGAAGTGATATTGATGTGATTAGTCATGATGTATGTGATTTTCAAGCAGCGGACAGTATTGGGGTGAAACTATATACTAATTCAGTTAATATATCCATTTTGGCTATTTATAGACATCACCGATTTCCAGTCGAAGTATTTATAGATGAATTGCAAAGATATATCATTAAATCCAATAATTACATTAATGATAAGCAACTATTTTTTGTTGGAGATATTAACCTCAATTTATTGCTTGATAATCCTGCTGTTGATAATTACAAGACACTACTGGCAGGTTGTGGCTTAGAATCTATAATTAACGTACCTACAAGAATCACTACAAAATCCCAAAGTTGTATTGATCATATATTTGCAAAATTGGTAAATAAAAATTTAATTACTTACGGGGCAGCAGTAATTGATGCCCAAATAACGGACCACTGTATGACAGCGTTGTGGTTGCGTAGAGTTACAACAATCGCGGCTAGTCAGCTGATCGGTGAGGCCCCTGTTGGGGGCGCAAGCCGGACTGCCGCACATCGTATAAATTATGCAACGCTTAATCGTCTGCTAGATACTGAAAGTTGGGTGTCTGTCTATAATTGTAAGGACGCTTCTAAATCCTTTGATGTGTTCAGTGAACTCTTAGAAAGCTTTATTTGTAGAAGCCAAATATTTCACAAAAAGGCAAGTGTTAAAAGGATAAGGCCATGGATCACTAATTTAATTGTTAAAAAAATTAATCACCGAAATAAGTTACTACAATTAATGAAAAAGGAACCAAAGAACGATCAATTGAAGAAAGATTTCAGGGAATATAGAAATACACTACAAACTGAAATAAGAAATTGTAAAACGGAATATTACGGAATATTAATAACTGCAGAGGGGATTCCAAAAAAACTTGGGCAATATTAAATGAAATAACGAATCAAAAAGCTAGAGGGGATACTCATATTGTGACAGTTTTTGATAATGGCGTGGAGATAAAAGAGGATAAAGAGATAGCAAATGTATTCAAAAATTTCTTTTTATCTGTCGCAGAGAAGTTACATATTGGTGCAGATATTCCATATAATTTTTCCCAATTACCTTATAGGAATAAGTTTAAAGTTAAGACAGAGATTTCATCAATGTTTCTGTCTCCTGTTACAAAAGAAGAAGTTGAGAAAATTGTTAAGTCATTAAAAAATAATAAGTCTCGAGGAATAGATCATGTGAGTTCTTCGTTGATTAAGAATATTTTCCCAAAAATTGCTGATGCTTTTACATTTATTATCAATTTAAGTTTTAGTACAGGCGTGTTTCCAAATAGAATGAAAGAGGCATTAGTTATCCCAATCTATAAAAACAACTCAAAGGAGTTGTGCAATAGTTATAGACCCATATCACTGTTATCATGCTTTTCAAAGATTGTAGAAAAATTAATGAAGGTAAGACTCATGAAGTACTTAGAAGGAACCAGTTTTTTTAGTGCAAATCAATTTGGATTTAGGTCTAATATGAACACTGAGATAACTTTGACTAATTTTTTGAAAAATGTTTCGGAGGGAATAAATGAAGGGAAAAAAGTAACTGGACTCTTTCTTGATATACAAAAGGCTTTTGATACAGTAGATCATAAACTCCTTTTAAATAAGTTGCATTCATGTGGGGTCCGGGGAATCGTTTTGGATTGGTTTGAAAGTTATCTTACCAACAGAATTCAGTGTGTTAAAATTAAAAACGTGTTCAGTGAAAAAGGCAGATTAATGTTTGGAGTACCACAAGGTTCGGTGTTAGGGCCAATATTATTTCTGATATTTATTAATGATTTATGTAACGGTCAATTTAAAGGAAAAGTAACATGCTTTGCAGATGACACTGCCTTCTGTTATGTCGTTGATACATGGGATGAGGTACAGCGATATATTAATGAAAATCTTGAGGCATTACGTTGGTGGTTTGGATATAATAAAATGTTTTTAAGTCCAAAAAAAAACTGCTTTTATTAATTTCAGCCTTAGAAGTCAAGTTATTTTCAATGAACCTGTAAAATATAAATGCATAGATTGTTTAACTAATATGAGGTATTGTGAAAAGGAGTGTGTAACTGTAATCTGTACAGATTCGGTTAAATATTTGGGGATACATCTAGATAGGGAGTTGAACTGGAAGTTATATATCAGTATATTAAGTAAGAAGATAAATTCTGTATTGAGACTGTTATTCCTTTTGAGGCCTCTTGCTCCAGTTTCTGTGTTGAGATCGGTTTATTTTTCCCTTGTTTACTCTAGGCTTGTGTATGGTATTTTGTGTTGGGGAGGTACATATTTGAGCAATCTTAGAACTATTATTTTGAAACAAAAACGAATTGTAAGAACTATATTAAACAAACATGTGCTAGAACCTTCATGGCCACTTTTTAAAGAATTAAAAATATTGCCACTTCGGTATATTTACGTGTATAAGGTTTTGAGGGTATTTTACGAGAACAGTGGAAACATATATTTCGATGAAAATCATTATAAAAGTAAGTTAAGGTCAAAAAGTAATCTATTGGTCCCAAAACAAAATGTTACATATTTTATGAAAACTATTGAATATCTGGGGCCGAAGATTTTTAATACTTTACCAATGCATATAAGGAGGGCAAATAATATAAATAAATTTAAAAAAATGGTTTGTGTTTGGTTATTTAAATTAGAGAACATAGAACCACTTTTAAATTTTTAAATAACTTACAGAAATTAAGTAAAAGTAAGAGTAAAAGTTCTTGTCTTAAAGGGTTAGTTGGGAGTTAAAATATATTTATGTACCAGCATGCGAGTGGGTGTATGTGTTTGTGCGTGTGTACTTGTATCCACAGAGGGGTGTGTGTGTGTATGTGTGAAAATATGTGTCAGCGTAAATATTATATCAATTTCATGTATTATTGTTTGTGAGAGTTGTTGTATACTTGTGTTAGTTGTACATAAGTATAATTGTGAATATTCATTGTGTGTATGCGTGGTTCTTATGAAGGCCTGTAGTAAATGAGATGTTATGAGTGTATGTGTGTGTATGGTTCAATGTAAATATATGTAGTAATTGTTGCATGTATGGTTGTTTATGGAGGTCTGTCGTAAATGTGATGTGTGTGGTATGTGTATGTGTGTGAGAGCGTATGCGCATGTATGGTTTAAGCGTAAATTTATGTATTGTGTCTATGACGGTTGTTATTAAGTACTGATTATAAATATAAGTACAAGAGGATAGTTCATTGTATGCTAGTTATATTTACATAATGGAGTTTAAAAAATTTGTTATTTTATTTGGGAGGTGGAGACTACTGTAAAATTTTAAATACATTTTGTTCATTTTCTTATATATGTGATTTTGTATGTATTTATCAGTGCACAGCATTTTTTCATTTAAATGTGTTTGCTATGTAAAATTTTACTTTAAGAGCCATCAAACTTTATTTATAAAAGAGAAGAATAATATAAGTAGCAGACTGCCATAGTACCTCTTTTTATTAAAAGTAAATGTGTGCCTCTAATCAGGTATTGCCTGAGAGAACCGATTCATTTCATTTATTTTATCCACATAATCAAGGATTTAAACTATTAAAGTAATAATAAAAACACATTGTGTAGATTCTCAAGGTCAGTATCACAGTCATGTATGGTATTCTTTATTATAAACAGGTGTTTGGAGTATGTGTTTTTTAGTCTAATTGTAAAATATGTTATGTTATTTATTATTTATTATATACTTCTGTAAATATTGTATCACTTTTGTATTGATATGTTTTGTATGTATGCTGTGGATGGAATAAATAAATTATTATTATTATTATTATTAAAATTCACAACAAATATATTTTCTCTAAATTATTTATAACTATGAATGTAATTACTTAATTAAATATATTATTTTACTTCATTAATAATGTATGCCATGTAAATCAATCTTACTATGTGTTATGGATAATAATGTATTTCAGTTACAGTATTTAATATATTACAAATAAGAAATAAACAGCGTTTTACTGTTTTTAAGCTCAAAATAGAATAGCAAAATTATCTACTACGATTTACAAATAAAGTGTTTTTTATTTTCTTTTCCCTTGTTTTTCTAAGCATTAACAATCTAGGACGTTAAGTAAAAAGTACAATAATGATTTTTTACATTAAATACTAGTGATTTATTTAGGCCAATATATTATTGGGTTATTTCAAAAATATCACAAATATTGTTTGTACAGTATCAAACAACAACATTGTAAGTCTTTTTTGAAAGAGTTTAATGTCTTGAGAGTCTTCAATACGAGAGGGAAGAAAATTGAAAGTTGTTTGGGCCCAAAATACAACCGATTTTCTTAACACAGTTCTATTGACTGTTGATGTTATAAAACGTATTTTTGAAGCTGATATTGTATATTTTAATTCTAAAAAAATAAGCCTTCATTTATTTATCAATCCAAATGTTGTATTTTAATATTTGTAATATTTTAGACCAGTTTATAAGAGTTAGTGATACTGTTATTATAAATTTTAAATAATTAAATAATACGTATGACTAATAATTCTGAATTGATTAAAATATTTAGTTATAGTGCAAATAACTCAGGTAATGATTGACGTGTACGTTCATTCGAAGACTTCAATAGTCAAAGTGGTAATATAAATGCCACCTCTCTTAGAATACGATCTTACATTCCAATATATCTTCTCATTTATTGGGTGGGGAACTTAGTAAATGCTCATCACATACACAGTCATACTTGAATTTACATGGGTGAGTATACGAAGTATTATATATACCATTGTCAATACATAACAGAAAATAATAGTCAACCCATCTTATCTATCCGCAGCAGTTTTCAGTTCTTTCATTGAATCTACTTAACACACTGTCTGTCTGCCCATTTTCTTTCTTCAATATCTCCAGTTCAATCCTTACATATTTTTTCCACCCCTTCTTTAACTACCCTACTACATCTCTCTGGTATTCGTCTTGGTATACGTTCATCCATTCTTCTCTCAAGTACCTTTCTTGGCAATCTCTGCTTCCCAATCCTCTTGATATGCACAAACCATCGTAGTCTATTTCTTTAAACCGTTTCTAGGAGTGGTTCTTATCCCTCTTCTTCTTTAAAGTTCTCATTATATATCCTGTCTTTTCTTTTCACTCCCATACTATCCGTCAATCTATCTAGATTATTTCATGATACTGGTTGTATGTTTAGTTATGTACTTTTATTGATTAAATATACATAATGAACTGCTTTTAATCTTTATTTTAAACATAATTTAACTGGCAACAACTGGAAATAGTTAGCAACTTCATTTATATAACCCCCTTAACTAACTTTCTTCAATAAACAGTAACACATAGAAGGTTCTTGTCTTTGGTAAAAGCGCATTAAAACGTGAATTTTATTTAATTAATTATATTCATATACGTAAGTAGAGTAATTTTGTACTGTATTTATAAAATATCATTCATGTTAGAAGGCGATAATAAACGTACTTATTATTAGTTTATGTATTATTTTAATTGAGTTAGTTCACTCTCATTAATTTAATATCTCTTTCGTTTTTACAACAGGATGATCATAATATATTAAATACATTTACCATCAGGAGTATGTATCCCAGACGATATACTATAAGTTGGTCGTTGATTAATCAGATTCCATTCACAAATCCCTTGGCGTTGAACAATCTCTCTCAATACATCCAATCATTTACATTACTCAATTGGATTGAATGACTTTGTTGAATTTTTAAATGTATTATATCTGTGCGCTTATTCATAGTTCTAATTGTTTTATCTGGATTTTATTTAAAGTTTGGCCTTTTAGTTTACATTATTGTCGTATATTTAAAAATAAATACAAACATCAATATTCTCAAAAATTTATAATTTATCATTAACAAAATAATAGATAATAAGTATTATATCGATAACCAGTTGGCAAAGAACCGTGTTATCTCCTTCATTATGAAAAACATTGTCAGTGTTACTACTGCCAGTATGAAAAACTATTTATTTGTAAAACGGTATCACGAAAATGGCAAGGTATATGAATGTGCATTTACCATATTGAAACTTAACAACTGAAATACTACGAGGTCTAACTAAAAAAAATAAATGATATTTAGTTTTTTATATATAAAAAATATAAATACTGTATATTTTAAAACACGATGCAAATATTTCAACGAACCTTGTTTGAGTGAAAAATATACTTTGCGCAATTTTTTTTCATATGAATCTAAAAACTGTAAAATTGTTTATATGCAAATATTTCAACGAAACTTGTTTGAGTGAAAAATATACTTTGTGCTATTTTTTCATATGAATCTAAAAACTCTAAAATTGTTCATCTTCCTGTGTGATAGAAACATTTATCTAACTTATAATACAATATAGAATACTGAAAAACAACAGATATACACACACACACATATGTATATATATATATTAGAATATACATAATAATAATATGGATTTAAAGCTCTCTAGGGCTAATATATAAGAATATTTATATACTATATGTTTATTGTGTGTGTATATACAGGGTGGAAAATAAATATGGAAACGACTTCAATACATTATTTTTTCATTGATGATTTAATTTTTGTGAGTAATTTCAAACCATAAATTAGAAATTTTGATAAGAACAACTTACTTGAAACCGTTAAATAGTGCAAAATGGTAATGTTCAATTAGTTACTTTGAAATTCAAATGGCTGCTACTCTGAAAAGGATAAACCTTCCATATTTTTTTCCACCCCGTATGTATGTATGATTGTACAATATCTAGGCATTTGACGAATGAAAAAATATTATTAGTTATATCGATGTAATAGGTTATAATAAAATTGTTACACAATTGTATGTATTCCACCAAAATGTAGTGGGGAAAATATTTACTTAATTTTAAATGCTCACTAAAAACGTAATTCAGAAGAAGATACGGTCTGCTGCTTATGATAAGGTTAACCTTAATATATTCACAATAGACATTACATTGTGCAGTATTTAAAAAATATATTTATGATAATGCAATATAAGTTTGCCCATATAAGTACTGTACATGTTTGATAAAGTTGCGAAAGTAAACGTCTTCTGTCAGGCAATAATGATGTCAACCACTGTCCGTTATTTTCATACAGCTAATAAAGATAATGTTTTTAAAAAACACATAAAAGAGTCTACACGAAATGTGAAATGAATGAATTTAATTTGAAATGAATTTAATAAGCTTTAATCCTTACATGAACAAGTAATCTCACAGAAATATAATACTAGTTAAAATATGATATATTTTGATAAATATAAAGTGTAGTTAAATATAGTGATTAACAAGTTTTTACACAAAATATTTTAATTGGAATTATTAAACAATTTACAGGTAAATATGTATGGTAGGGGTTGGTGAATGAATAAATGAATAAAAAATGCATTCTTAGATTGAAAAGAAAGTATTAGAGGTCAAAAAATGTCTTTAATGTTCACTCAACCCTTATCAAAAAATAACAATGAATAAATAAGTATTTCTATTTATTTAGCAAGACTAGTTTATAGAAATATAATTGAACTGAAATAACATGCTAACTCTGGTTGTTTTAAAGTTAAAAGGTTTAATTACTTGGTTTCCTACATTATATAAAAAGCTTTTTTAATTCTTTACCTACCATAATAGCTTTGCAATTTTGTAAAAATAACTTTTTTAACATTTGATTTCCAAATTGAGATATTTGAAGTAATCTACACCACTAACTTATGTTACCCCACTTTAATTTATATGTCAGTTATATAATTACTGCACTGTTGCCTACAGTTTATGTTTTAAAGGACTACATTAAAAAAAATAGTGTACGTAAAAAACTTGACATCAACAGTTTCATTTTTCAAAATTATTTGTTTTCTTTCATTGGATTTTTCAGAATAATGTACTTTTGTATTGAACGCTCTGGATGGTATTCAGTGTTGTTACATCAAAAGGTAGTATTTAATAAGATTAACATCCCTTTAACTAAGAACAAAAAAACGGAATTCGCAAGAAACCAAAACACTGACTGGCCAAGAGTGTAGGAATTATGAATTCTCTAGGGCCACTTGGTAAACATGGCCCGAGACTGTCGTTGTATTTTAAGTATCTCTGCAGGCTTATAGCGTTCAACTAACCCTTCTATTTACTGCTACAGTTAAACAAATTGTACACTATGTCACTGCATGGTTCAATGTGACAGAACTCGATATTCTCTTGAGTCACTTACTAAACATGGACCAAAACTGTCTTTGATGTTTCAAGTACTTATCTAAACTTTTAGCACCCTAATTGCTTTTATATTCACTGTGACAATAGAACAAGGCATTCACTATGTTAAAGCCACAGTTTTCGTCCATAGTAGACTTAAAGATGAGTATAACCCTAGAATGAATGGCGATAAATAGATGCCTTAAATAACATTCCATCATAAGACTTATCGATCCTCCATATATTCAATTTAGCTTTCTAGGCCCTCCCCAGAAATGAATGCAAATATAAAATATAACTATCAATTAACTACCAAGTTTATTAATCATGTCTAAATAATTCTTAATACTACAGCATATTTAAAAAAAACAGGTATTGTTGTAAATCACAAATGTAATATAATTGTAAGGGAAAAATAATGCAAAATGAAGAGAAAATAAATATATAAATCAGACCTATAATGGAAAATATTAATATACATATATACTATCATCAGATTATACGAACTCAAAAATATATGAAAGTACCCATTTCTTCTTTAGTTCTTTATTGGAAATTGTAAATAATTAAAAACATTCTCATATATTCAAATAAATTTATTTTATTTTGTTGATATCTGATGATGCCTACATTGTAAGCAAAATGCCTCACAGAATAAATCATTTTATTTTCATATATGAGAATTTTTAAAATTATTTATATGAAAGTACGTTTACTGAGCATTACTTTTTTACTCATTACTGTCGACAATTTCAAGACCTTTTTTATAATTGCTGGTAACACATTATTTCTTATATTTTTAAATTCGAATTTTTGCATGCGCTATCTGTAATTTCCTAATATACAAAAACTTTTATATAAAACAATAGAACGTTTAAAATAAATTATTTATCACATGAAACTTTTTTTAACTTTAAAAATATTTGAGATACTATAATTTCAATTTAAATCTGTTATCTCTTAGTAACTGTTTTGCTACATGTGTATTAGCAATTTTCCTTAGTATGCTTAATAATACAAATTATCGCATTTTATCATGTATTAATATGTACGATGTTCATCTACAAACATTTTTTAACAAAGAATAAGTGATTAAAGTTAAATGCTTAAACTGTTAGATGATAATGAAATTGTAAAATCTTTCTTTTTGCAATTCAAAGATATGTAAAGAAAGTGTACGCGTAATCTCCACATTTGAAAAATAAGACTAGGTTGCAGAGAGAACTTGGTTTAAGCAAACACATTCTCAGATAAGAAGCTTTATGTGAGAGGTAAACAAAGTTGTAAGTTTATTACTACGCTTTGTTATCCTCTCTGATATTGTAAGAAATGCACAAATATTTTGAAATTTAAAATGTAAATGTGAGCAAAGATACTCTGGAAACTAAATAAACCTAATTGTGATAGACCATCGTATAACTATATATAACGACATTATTATATATTAATGTGCACTGCTGGAGTTTTCAACACCGTAACTCTGCAAATTTATGAAATATGGAAAAAATGAAATATTATAAGTTATGACTTTATATTTGGGATAACTTAACCCTCTGAAAAACCCCAATTTATTGAAACATCTGCAAGAATTTGCTTAAGAATCCTAAAAGTTAAGATATACTACATTTTAAAAATATACTTATGGAATATATAAATAAACTAATATTACTATACGTTAAAATGCTTTTTCCAAAAATATATCCTATTTGTTCGTTTATAATATCAATATTTATAAAACATACCATAGTATTTATCATTGTACTCTTGGCCTCAGACATATCAACGTAAAAACGAACAATTATATTGTAGAATATTTTAAAATAATGAATACCAAAATAATTATATTTATTATGGAGCTATACTATATATACTTTATGAGTCTATTCAATCGGAATTCTATTGCCATATATATGTGGAAAGTAAAAAATCATATCATAATCATAGTCATAAAAATTCAGTTCAATCGGAATTATATTGCCATATATATGTGGAAAGTAAAAAATGCATTATTACACATAGCAAAAACCTAATAGATATTAATGCATGATTGCACCTATAGAATTGCATCGATAAGATCTCTTTACTTTTTTTATTATATCTTATATCTTTTTTGTAAATTTACTGAACTACTTTTTATATCATACAGACGATTCCATTCTTTATTTTTCAAGCATATTCATTTTAAGTTCTCGGGGTTGATGTTAGTTTTTCTTCCTTATATGTTTATTATAAATTATTCGTCACTAACATACAAAAAAGTCTGATTATATTTTAACAATTAGCTACATCTCTTATTACAACTATAAGAGACAACCTCATCTATCATGACTTTTACAGCAATGACCTGTTCTAGAAACATTGCTGTTTCTGTTAGCCCATAAAATCATGAATTTCTCAAGATAAGATTTCAGTCTAATACGTACAATATTCTTTGTTTATTTTTCTACATAATTTAAACTATGTTTTATTATTTATTGTGTTTCTAATTTAAATTAAGTATTAACAAAATTACGAATTATTACAGTGTTACACTTAATCCACACAGATGGTTATGTTTTAAAAATGTAAATTTTAGAATTGTAAGATTGATTTAATTAAGAAATAACTTTTACTTTAGTAATATATAATAATCAAAGGACGTAGTCCTCTTTCTATAGGGTTACTAAGAGCTTGTCATTATCCTAATTGACGACCCAAACATATGTGTCGACTTTATTTTAGTACGTTAAAACATGTATCCATTATTAGTTTATTCCTCTGTTTTCATTGCTGTTATAAGTAAAATTAATTAGTTCGTAATTGAGTAAATTCTTGTTTAAACATTGTTTGCTGTCTATTAACACGGAATACTGTAGAAATTTACAGCTTTTGAATTTCACGTTTAACTGTATATCGTGGTATATATTAACTGACACCATAGTGTTTTTTTCTTTTTCTGGTAATTCTATTTCCATTTATTCATCAAATTATACTGTTAGTTGTTTTAAAATAATTTATTAATCTGTATCTGCTAAACATTTTTTAGTTATAGTTGAACACAAAAAAATTTTTCGACAATGAGGTATTGTTATTTTTTAATCTTCGGAATAATTTGTTCAGAGGTTATTGATGAGAGTACCGTCTCAATCGTGTATTATATAATTGAAATGAATACCAACTTTTTGTTAATGAATTGTTAATTTTGTTATTTTATATTTAATTAGTCATTGAAATGCATGATATTACATTTAATTACGTAATTAAATTAATTAATTTATACCACTCATAATGGTGTGATTAATATATACCACTCATATTGGTGTGACTTTTTAAAAATGATAACAGTATTACTTCTTATACTTTTTATCCTGACTTTCTTTGGCATCTGTCATTGACAGAATATCACTCCAGTCATAGCTCAGCTACTATAGTTGTCATTTATTTGGAAATATTCGGAAGACATGAGATTTGTTTGACGAGAAAAACGTTACGAAAATCATTTTTAGTGAACTTTAGATAGTCTTTATTCAATTAATCGGTCAGGTATGGATCGTTGTGAATTTGGACTAGGCTCTGTGGTGGAAGATAAAACAAATTTTAATTTACATTTAATTTTAAATGAAAACCTGATGATTTGACTTTTTGTCAATAGAATGAAAAACAATATAAGATATACTCCTAAAATATCAAATATGCAAGATGTTCACATAAACACGTTCTAAATGTTTACGTATCCAAAAAGTGAACTAAATTTAATTTTAAAAACGTTTTTAATTTAATTGTAAGGTGCATAAAAGGCAAAACGTATTTAAGTATATTCAAAACATTTAATTAAATGGTAAGTTATACGGTTGTCTTAATGCGTGTTTGTTTATTTATTTATTTTTTTTTTTTACTAAGATT
>JAQJVL010005289.1:0-36635 GCA_035578905.1 Stictocephala bisonia | reverse complement strand
TGTAATTTTCTATTATAATTAATCAGACTATTAATCAGTAACAATACGTAGATATTATAGTCTTAGTCATGGGGAATATGTAGTTTTCTATTATAATTAATCAGACTATTAATCAGTAACAATACGTACATATTATAGTCTTAGTCATGGAGAATATGTAATTTTCTATTATAATTAATCAGACTATTAATCAGTAACAATACGTAGATATTATAGTTTTAGTCATGGGGAATATGTAGTTTTCTATTATAATGAATCATAATGTTAATCAGTTACAGTATGTGGTTATAACAGGAGTAATCAGAGGGAATATGTGGTAATAATAATCAGAGGGAATATGTGGTAATAATAATAATAATAATAATAATAATAATAATAATAATAATAATAATAATAATAATAATAATAATAATAATAATAATAATAATAATAATAATAATAAGAGTAATCAGAGGGAATATGTGGCAATAATAAGAGTAATCAGAGGGAATATGTGGTAAAAATAAGAGTAATCGGAGGGAATATGTAGTAATCATTATCACGTACGCATGATGATCAAAGTGGGAATAGTGGTATCCAAATTGCATATTTGGTAATTGGCCTTCACAGAGAATGTGTGGTAATCAGTTATAAGGTGTGATTATTAATGGTAAAGTATATTAGTGACAAAGTATTAACCATTTTTTGGTGATCAGTGACTGCTAATCAGATTATTAAACAATTACAAAGAATAATAATGAAAGTGGTAATACACAGCAAACCGTGATAATTAATAAATATAAAATAGACTATTCAGAGTGGTAATATAGTGGAAATTGTTGTATCCAAACTGAATATGTGGTAATTAGTTATAATCAATAATAATAAATGAAAATGTGTGGTAAGACTAATGGCATTCATTGTTAATGTGTGGTAATAATACTTTACTTTTTACCATTACATTTTAACATTACTACTGATACCAGTGTGATTACTTTACGTTAGAATTCCTTCGTCATTTATTTATTTGCATAACGTTTACTTTACATGTTTTTGTGTACTCTTCAAAATCACAGGAAACTCCTCCTATAACAGACAATAATATCAATTCGCATATTACAATTGAGGATATATAACTCTAACACACCTACTGGGTTGGAACGTAATCATTTCGGAATATTTATATTACAGAGTGGGAAACCCTATGTTTTTTCATCGAATAACAATAAAGCACAAATTGGGATCTAAATAATTTTCACAGAACTACCCATAATTAAAAATTCATTCTCGTTTTAACATGATGAAAAATGTTTTTGCTCAATATTCAGATAATGTCACAGACTTAAATATGCGTATTCACTATCCGGTATATCCTTGGTCAAGATATTAGGTCCATTGCGACGGTATTTTAATAATATATATTAATTATGATGATATTATAAGTACAGTATATTTAAGAGTACTTCAAAGACGGAACGACAAAATATTTAATTTCTTTAAATTAGATTTTTGATTTGACAAATTTTAACGCCAATCGACTGAAATAGATGAATGAAAGTTACGATAAAAATACCTTCTTAATAACCTTAATTATTAACCTTAGTGAGAGAGTGTGACCTAGTTAATCACTAAAACATGTGTCTTGAAACAAAAACGATAATATAATGAAGCAATAATGGTTTAATAACTTGAAAGCATTATTCAGCGTAAACTCCCAACTATATCGCGTTCTCTTGTTTATTACCACCCATTAACTTATACTTTAATCCCATCTACCTCTGCCTCTGCACGTTTTGCCACTTGTTTTACACTAATCCTTGACACTGTCACAACAGTTGTCTTTACAGCTTACTATTTTTGATTGCGTGACAATAATGTATATGTACTTTTAATTTTGAAAACATAATTTATAAAAACTTAATCTAATTTTCTTAAAAATAAAATGATTAATATTAGTACGATTACACACAAAAATGATTCGTCACAAATTAGTTTAAAATTAATTAGGTCATTAAAACATTCCTTAGTAATTTATTAGTAAATAGTAGGGCCCTTGTAATTTTTCAGCTGATAATTTTAAATTTTTTATATATAACTAAGGAACAAAAATATGATCTTTTACGATTAGAAAAAATCAGGGAAAGTTACAAAAATGGGGAAAAACAAAAATGTTTTTCCCTTAATATATCGAATTGGATATATTCAAACGATATGTATTTCCGGAATTCCCGAAAAGGGACTAGTTTCGGGTAAGGTCATGTTTCGTTAGGTTAAGCTTAGGTTGGCTATTGTTAAGTTAGGTTTGGCTAGGTTACATTTTGTTGGCTTAGGTTTTGTTAGATTAAGCTGGTTTTATTCATATATTCGTATTTTCTTTTTCAATTTAGGTTAGATTATATTGTATTTAACAGTATTTAAATTGTAATAGGTTACAAAACAAATCCAGCCTTATACAACGATATGTATTTCCGGAATGCTCGAAAAGGGTTGGTTTCGGGTAAGGTCATGCCGGGCCATGTTCCCGATGGTCTGTGGATTTTTACATTTTAACATATGATGTTGTAATTAATTATTATCATATGTTTTATTTTTGCTTTTGTTTACTTTTGTTGTTGTGATGTTCAGTTTTTGGGAAATAAAAGTGAGTTTCAATGTCTTGAAGAATTTAAATATTATTCTGATTTCTACAAAACTATAATTAACTTTCTCATACCAAAAGGTAAGGTCCTCCGAACGAAACAGTAAGTTTAGGTTGGCTATTGTTAGGTTAGGTTTGGCTAAGTTACATTTTGTTGGCTGAGGTTATATTAAGCTGTTTTTAATCATATATTTGTTTGTTTTTTTTTTCAATGTAGGTTAGGTTATATTGTATTTAATAGTATTTAAATTGTACTAGGTTACAAAACTAACACAGCCTTACACAACCAATCTAACCTACTTCACCCCTAGTAAGGTCATATTTATATACAGGGTGTCCCGTAAGTAACCAGCCAAACTTCTGGAGGTCATTCCTTGGGTTAAAACAAACAAAAAATTTCATGTGTACAAATCGTCTATCTCGCTCCATTATCCGGCTATCTGTCTGTATGTGTTTTTTACTAAAAACTTAATATATCAAAGGTTATTTAAGATAAAACCATGAAAATTGGTATGAATGTTGATCTTTACAGTATGCATGTACTATTTAAATTTTATTTTTTTACAACAATATTTTTCAAAATGGCGGCCATTTTAAATTTTTAAAGCCAAATATCTTAATAACCTTAAATTTTACTAAAAACTTGTAAGTTACAAAAAAGTTTAAGAATTTATTTCTATAAATAATTATATAAAAAGTTTTAAGATTGAACAACTATTAACTGAGAAATTACAATTTTTATCGAATTTGAACACTAAAGTTTTCAATTTTATTAATATCAAGCATATTTTTATTTGATAAAATTGTAATTTCTCAGTTAATAGTTGTTCAATCTTAAAACTTATTATATAATTATTTATAAAAATAAATTTTTAAACTTTTTTGTAACTTACAAGTTTTTAGTAAAATTTAAGGTTATTAAGATATTTGGCTTTAAAAATTTAAAATGGCCGCCATTTTGAAAAATATTATTGTAAAAAAAATGAAATTTAAATAGTACATGCATACTGTAAAGATCAACATTCATACGAATTTTCATGGTTTTATCTTAAATAACCTTTGAGATATTAAGTTTTTAGTAAAAAACACATACAGACAGATAGCCGGATAATGGAGCGAGATAGACGATTTGTACACATGAAATTTTTTGTTTGTTTCAACCCAAGGAATGACCTCCAGAAGTTTGGCTGGTTACTTACGGGACACCCTGTGTATATATATATATATATATATATATATATATATATATATATATATATATATATATATATATATATATATACAAAGGGAGACTCATGAAAATGTGCAGAAACTTTGGTTGCTCATTTCACATATAAAAGTAAAGATAAAAGTTTATATAAACATAGCATCAGAAATGCTTCGTTAGCGAAAGATTTTCCTCAGAATTTGTTACCTTTGATGAATTGAGGACTCCTGGCTTCTAAAAAGGTAAATTAAGGGGCGAATTCAATCATTTTTGTATGGACATGGAACAATTAATTGCATGAAACATGCCGCAGAGCTGTAAGTTTAACATTGTCACTTTTGGTCATAAAGGACTTTTTTTACCAATAAAATGATATAATTTTCAGCTAAAGTTTGTAAGAAATTTTATTCTGAACAAAACTGTGTAAAAAAAATATACATAAAGTTGATAGATGTTCGATTCAACGATTTTTTATTCAGAACAATGAAAAGACAAATTACAGGGAAAACGTTAATCTAACCTATTTAAAAACAAATAAAATTACCATGAATTTATAATGACAAGTATTGCATTTAAATTTCAATTCCTAAATTAAATCAATCTAAAATTCAATGCTTTAATCTAATCACCTTTCATGCGTGATGGTATTAACAATTTCCAATATGTTAGCGCACCACCTTATTTATTTATTTTTTACTTTTTTTACACCTACTTGATTATCAACTAAATCTGAATAAATGGATCGGTCGTGGAGTCTATAAACTAGCCAGCCAGGTCATCAGATCATATGCCGGTGGAGTTTTGCATATTTATGGATGGAAGAGAATGTTTACAAGGTCAAAGTAAATTTGCTGATGGCAATCTTGGACGTATCAATAAATCATTAACGTTAAAGAAACAGGACGTCACAGGACAGCCCTGTCGAACTACGAACAAAATTAGAGCAATATTCAAGGTGCAGAGAATTCGTTCACGTCGAAGAAGAAAACTAAGGAAAATTACAGTAATTGTAATAAATAGGTTTATATTATTATACTGTTCTTTTCCCAGTTAATTTTACTTTACAATGTTCTGAGTAAAAATGCAATGAGACGAGAATCTCTTATTTTTTTTTATACTTTATTTACACAAATTCGTTCAAAATAAAAGGTTTTATAGCTTTTATGTGAACATTATATAAAAAAGGGTTGTTTAGGCCCAAAAGTGAAAATCTGCGTTTTTCAATACATATTTTACAATTGTCACAGGTTTTCTAAAAAATAACTTAACTAACTGTTTTGATGAAATTTTCATGTCAAAGACCAAAAGAAACTATTGATCCAAGGAACCAAATTTTGGGAAAGACCTTTTACTATCCGTAACTCACGAAAAATGTATATCCGAATATATATATATAATCTGTTATCTTTATCTTTACACGTGGAATGAACTATCAAAATCTCTGTCTATCTTTGTGAATCGTTGTATATATCACTACTTTATGAAGAATTCTCCATGGAGTGTTAACAATAATTAAGAAATTCTGAAAATGTTTAATCCATAATAATTTAAATAGTTTTATCTCATTTTGGAACTGTCTTTTAATAAATATTAAGAGTCTCCATCAAATAGTTGTGATTTATGATAAAACATTTACCAATAACGGTGTATGAAAGAATTAATATAAAAGAAAAACCAACTAAGCTAATCTTTCAACGGAGGTTATTTTAACTAAAGTAAATGTTATTCGCTACGATTAGGAAAATAAATATAATAGTTTCTTAACTGAGATTATCGATGAGGTAAATGTTGTTTTTCGACACTAATTTATTAGTAAAGAGAGAAAATCATAATTAATTACTAAAGCGCTTGTATACTTTCTTCGAGCTATTTAAATTGCTCACAATATTTACTCACTCAGCATACCACGGCGTTGCCGATGGTTAACTGTCTTCATACTTTGGGACGTGTTACAATCATATGAGTTAATAGTGGAAAGCCAAGGGTAAACAAAAACCTCTGGACAAAATTAAGAGTAAACAAACACTATCACTGTATTTCTTTGTCCTGTGTGGTATGTATGCGGCGTAGTTTCTCTACATACACAATGATCGAATATGATTAAAATCACTAATAAACTCACACTTGTTTATTTAGTATTACAGGTACAAAGAACAAATGTAGCATTATTTTTTTTAAACAATGAAGGGTAAGTTTTAGAATATTGCTACTGAAGTAAAGAATTTAATGGTATGGTTTTACTTCAGTACCCATACCAGTAAGAAAGAATTGCTTTATTATTTTTGCAGGTTTTTTATATTTTTTCTTTAACAACTACTAAACATAAAGTTTTAATGTGATTAAGTCGTTGAGAGAACTAAATAATCCTAACTTCATCACATTAATAGAGGCATTTTTTCATTTCATTTAATGTTTCTAAGTCATTTAAAAAATTTTCTTAGTCTGTATAAGCTAGTAATAATTTATAACTGTTATCCATCATGACATCTTTTAAAAGGAATGTATAGTAGTTTCTAATTTACTAATTACGTCCTATGCATTTTGTTATCTTTTTTAGTTTCTTATAAGTGAGGTTCAATTCTTGCATATAAGTAATATGTAACACTTTTTTCCAAGACATTAAACTCAAAATATGTCATAATTTACGTGTACAAGGGATGCATACAAGTAATATGTAACACTCTGTTCCAAGACATCGAACAGTTGTAACTCAAACAACATGACTCATGACTTACGGTTACAGGAGATACATTACATACAAGGTGATAACTATTACTCTAGTCACACACCTAAACGCTCACCATTAATGTTCCTGAAGGTACAGTATGAATCCACTAAGGGCTATGGCTTTGTTCTCTTTACTTTATAGATCATACACATTTCCAAAAATAATCGTTTTTAAATATTCGATTTCATACTTCATTTTGGTACGCACTACGTCTCTAGTGACTATTAAAAATTAGCACGTGTAGTTCAAGATCGATGAAATACTTATTAATTACAAATATTACATCTAGTTAGTGTCAATAATACACTCAGTAGTAAAACAACTTATTTATTTAAAGTAAACTATTATACAAACTCCCCTTTCCATCACTTTTATCACTTTAATATCAACTAACGATAATATGGCTACAGAATCAATATAAATAAATTAATAATTATTTATTTATTTTATTAATTCTTAAGACGCTGATCGTCAAGATTTGGGTGAATATGGATTTCGAATGAGTGTGATATAATAATGATAAAATATTAAACATTGACAAGCATGTTGATAATGTACTCCAATAACAATACTTATGTATGAAAAAGAATTGCAGTGCAAGAGGCAACCTGTTACTCGATAGAGTGATGCTGTTTTTGTCCCCAGCAATTTACTTAGAACGACAGCTCTGAAATTCTAACTATTACCTTTACAAAAAAAGTATCTTTTTTAAAATGCCTAGATTTTCTACAACAGTGTAAGGTCTTGTATGCAATGAAGTTTGGACTCTTTGGAAGGCTACTACTCTCCATTAGACTGAAGTAAAAGAGGTAAAGAGACCCTTCGTTAACTATACGTGTCCACCTAAAGACCACGTTCTGTAGTCATTAAAATAGACGATGCAACCAACAAAGCTATCCATTACATGATGTTGAGGGAGTTAGTCTGACCACTCATTAACTATGCTCGCCCACCTGAGAGATATTATCCTGTAGTCAGCAAGACAGACGATGTAGTCGTCAGTTCCATTCATTACACTGACGTGAGAGTTGTAATGTGACCCTCATTAACAATGCTTGTTCATCTGAGAAACCGTATTCTATAGTCAGTAACACAGACAATGTAGACGTGAGTTCCAATCATTAAACTGACGTGAGATTTATAATGTAACTATCATTAACAATGCTTGTCCATCTGAGAAACCGTATCCTATAGTCAGCAACACAGACAATGTAGACGTCAGTTCCATTCATTACACTGACGTGAGAGTTGTAATGTGACCTTCATTAACAATGCTTGTCCATCTGAGAAACCGTATCCTATAGTCAGCAACACAGACAATGTAGACGTCAGTTCCATTCATTACACTGACGTGAGAGTTGTAATGTGACCTTCATTAACAATGCTTGTCCATCTGAGAAACCGAATCCTATAGTCAGCAACACAAACAATGTAGACGTCAGTTCCATTCATTACACTGACGTGAGAGTTGTAATGTGACCTTCATTAACAATGCTTGTCCATCTGAGAAACCGTATCCTATAGTCAGCAACACAGACAATGTAGACGTCAGTTCCATTCATTACACTGACGTGAGAGTTGTAATGTGACCTTCATTAACAATGCTTGTCCATCTGAGAAACCGAATCCTATAGTCAGCAACACAAACAATGTAGACGTCAATTCCATTCATTACACTGACGTGAGAATTGTAATGTGACCTTCATTAACAATGCTTGTCCATCTGAGAAACCGTATCCTATAGTCAGCAACACAGACAATGTAGACGTGAGTTCCATTCATTACACTGACGTGAGATTTATAATGTAACTCTCATTAACAATGCTTGTCCATCTGAGAAACCATATCCTATAGTCAGCAACACAGACAATGTAGACGTCAGTTCCATTCATTACACTGACGTGAGAGTTGTAATGTGACCTTCATTAACAATGCTTGTCCATCTGAGAAACCGTATCCTATAGTCAGCAACACAGAGAATGTAGACGTCAGTTCCATTCATTACACTGACGTGAGAGTTGTAATGTGACCTTCATTAACAATGCTTGTCCATCTGAGAAACCGTATCCTATAGTCAGCAACACAGACAATGTAGACGTCAGTTCCATTCATTACACTGACGTGAGAGTTGTAATGTGACCTTCATTAACAATGCTTGTCCATCTGAGAAACCGTATCTTATAGTCAGCAACACAGACAATGTAGACGTCAGTTCCATTCATTACACTGACGTGAGAGTTGTAATGTGACCTTCATTAACAATGCTTGTCCATCTGAGAAACCGTATCCTATAGTCAGCAACACAGACAATGTAGACGTCAGTTCCATTCATTACACTGACGTGAGAGTTGTAATGTGACCTTCATTAACAATGCTTGTCCATCTGAGAAACCGAATCCTATAGTCAGCAACACAAACAATGTAGACGTCAGTTCCATTCATTACACTGACGTGAGAGTTGTAATGTGACCTTCATTAACAATGCTTGTCCATCTGAAAAACCGAATCCTATAGTAAGCAACACAAACAATGTAGACGTCAGTTCCATTCATTACACTGACGTGAGAGTTGTAATGTGACCTTCATTAACAATGCTTGTCCATCATGAAAACCGTATCCTATAGTCAGCAACACAGACACTGTAGACGTCAATTCCATTCATTACACTGACGTGAGAGTTGTAATGTGACCTTCATTAACAATGCTTGTCCATCTGAGAAACCGAATCCTATAGTCAGCAACACAGACAATGTAGACGTCAGTTCCATTCATTACACTGACGTGAGAGTTGTAATGTGACCTTCATTAACAATGCTTGTCCATCTGAGAAACCGTATCCTATAGTCAGCAACACAGACAATGTGGACGTCAGTTCCATTCATTACACTGACGTGAGAGTTGTAATGTGACGTTCATTAACAATGCTTGTCCATCAGAGAAACCGTATCCTAAAGTCAGCAACACAGACAATGTAGACGTCAATTCCATTCATTACACTGACGTGAGAGTTGTAACGTGACCTTCATTAACAATGCTTGTCCATCTGAGAAACCGTATCCTATAGTCAGCAACACAAACAATGTAGACGTCAATTCCATTCATTACACTGACGTGAGAGTTGTAACGTGACCTTCATTAACAATGCTTGTCCATCTGAGAAACCGTATCCTATAGTCAGCAACACAGACAATGTAGACGTCAGTTCCATTCATTACACTAACGTGAGAATTGTAATGTGACCTTCATTAATAATGCTTGTCCATCTGAGGGACCACATCCTATAATCAGCAACATAGACAATGTACTTTTTTGCCATGTTATAATCTTTCATATATTTGGATACATCATTTTGTTTTTACATTGATACGTATAAATCCATGTTCAATATAATTCATAAAAATTAATTATAATTTAGATACCGGTAAATACTAAGTATCGTAACAAGTTGTTTTAAATCGTGCAGCATAGTCAAATTAATTAAATTAGAACGAGAACAAACTGCCTATTCGTTGAAATAAATTTAATATAAATAATAGACGTCTAAGAAACATACACCCTCATAAACAATAGGCTCATAAATTATGTCTATATATGTATTATGCTTCTATTTCTGATACTGCACAAGCTCATAAAACACAAACACATTGTTACAATGTCTATTGTTTATAATAAATTCTATTTACTGAATCCTACAGCGTTGTTGTTCACGAACAAGCATTAAATACACGCACATTGTTTAGGATCTCGTTAACAATTCAACCTGCTGTTTGGCAAAATGGTCAACGATTCATTTGCATTTTTATAACATCATTTCGTTCTTAGTTCATTTGTTTTAATTCTGATGTTTTGTAATATTTTGAACACAATGAGGTTGACGATGAAGCACATATGGTTGCTACAAACCACCCTCGGTTATTTACATTTAGCTTTAATGCAAAGCATAAATTAAAATTTGTAATATGTTTAATGTTTTTAACATTTCATACTTAAAGCAAGTTTTGTGCAACTTTAATGATGTACTATTAGAATTCAAATTTGTATCGACCATTGACATAATCAATCATCGATCAAACAGCGCTAAAAAAAAAATAAAAAAAATAAAAAAATAGATATATATACAAAAATATTATAAATTCATTATTAAACGTTATCATATACAGTAGCATATAAACATAACGCCAGTTAAATATCTAAAGTCAATGACTTGAAAGTTAACATTTACTAACTCATATTTTTTAGGTTAGTTAATGTTAACCTGCATGTTAGGTTAGTAAAAAACGGTTCATGCAATAAATCATGCAAGCTCAAGAAAAGTTAAAAATATATACATAAAATATACACAAGTAAATAGTAATAATGTCAAACCACACAGAAATAAATATTAATTGCAGTGATAAAAGTTGGATCATAAAAGTAGATAGTAACAGTTTACTCGTTTACAAACAGCACGCTAAAATTAAATAAAACAGAAATTAATAAAACAATAACCCACATGTTTTATTAATTCTATAATCATTAGTAAACACTAAGTTTACTAAAATTATCGTAACTCAAGCCAACGTTATTTTTTAGCTAAAAAGATTGTTTTTGCGACTAAATAATTCTCTCAATTGCATCGTAACAAAATTTAAATGACTCCTTACTTTGGATTGAAAAGTTTTATAGTAAACAAGTTCATGGATGACAAAAACAACTATATATATATAGTCCAATTTTCAATGGGTACACTTGTTATACACTTTGACTGATGTTTCTGTGTTTATGATCATATATTAGCTTTTCCTTCAAACTGACGTAAGAGAGGTTATCTGGCCCTATGCTTGTCCACCTGAGAGACCACGTTCTGTAGTCAGCTCTACGTACGATATAGACATCATGTTGAGATTCAGTATTATCTCTGTGTTCATTTTCAATAATTCTTTCTCTCAGCTGTTTTTAGTTCAACAAATATCTAAAATGTTTTTGTTGTTCTGTTCGAGTTATAATATTCTGATGTAATGTAAACAGTGACTTGACTTACATGTATTAAATTCATTTTGTGTTAACATGCAGTATGCTTACAGTTCTTTATACCATATTTTAACATGGTAGCAGAGCATTGGTTACGTAAGTGTAATTTCTTTTTGTAAACTAATAGGCCAGTACTGGAAAAGGTAGGCTAGGCTAACGAAGATGGAGTTTGCAAAAGTACAAATAGGACTTCTGAATGGTAAGGAGAACTGGGCAACATGGAAATTTAAAATAAGTATCTTGTTGAGGAGTCAGCCTGGTGTGATGGACATTGTGGAAGGAAATCTGCAAAAACCTACGCCAACGGCAGATGGAGCTTCAGCACAAGAGGTAACCAAGTATACCTTGGACTTGGAAAAGTTCATGAAGGCTGATAGTACAGCCATGATACTTATTACAAGCAATCTGTCAGATACAACACTTGAGAAAGTGATGCGTTTCTCAACAGCAAGAGATGTGTGGCTAGAGTTGCACAGGTTGTTTGACGGAGTATCTGAAGACAAGGCCTATGACATATGTCTAGAGTTTTTCAGCTTCAATAGGGATCCAAACCAAGATATTTCTAGTAATCTTTCAAAGCTTAAGAACTTGTGGAATGAGTTGAAGCTAGAAATATCAAAGGATAAAGACAACAAATTTGTTCTACCTGATTTGTTTTTGATCTGTAAAATTTTGGGAATGTTACCAGATGATTATTTTGCTTTTAAATCAAGCTGGTTATTAATGGCAAAATCTGATCGGACCGTTGATAACCTGACTACGCAACTGTGTGCGTATGAAAAAGCGTTGGAAAGGAATAATCAGAATAAAGAATGTCAAGAAGCTTTGTTTGTCAAATCAGACGGTAAGACTAAAAGTCAAGTCAAAGTAAAACCTAGCTCGACAGCAAAACAATTTAACAAGAAAATTTTTTGTCATTATTGTCACAAAGATGGGCACAAAGTAAAACAGTGCGCCAAGTGGAAAGCAGACGGTAGACCGCCAAAACCGTCAACTTCAGAAACTACTCCTGAAAGTAGTAGGCCTAAAGCTAATTCAAATATGACACTCATGTCAATTGATGTAATGATGTCTGAAGACGACTATGACTGCTGGTATGTTGACAATGGTGCAACAAATCATGTAACATTTAGGCAAGATTTGTTTCAGACGTTTCAGCTGTTTGTTGCTAAGGAAACAGTAATGACCGCCAACGGAGATTCTATAAAAGCCTTAGGAAAAGGTTCTATTGAACTGGACGTCGAAGTGAACGGAAGTCGGGACAGGATAACACTAGAAGATGTGTGGTACGTACCTCATATAAGGAAAAACCTGTTTTCAGTACTCGCTTCACAAGATAAGCATTTACAGAGTGCGTTTGTATCCAAAACTGAAACTTGTCAACTGCAGGTAAATGAGAAAGTGGTGCTAGTCGGGTCTCGAAGCAGACGAGGTGGCTTATATAAGCTGAATGTACGAAATATAAAACCTGATAGGCCTATACAAGCTAATCTTTTAACGAACAGTGAAAACCTTCTTCAGATCTACCACGAGCGGATGGGGCATCAGAACAAGAAACATGTAAAAGCCATAGTTGAGAGAGAACTGGGATTAAAACTGACAATGAATAGGCCTAGTGAGTTGTGTGAAGGTTGCGTATATGGAAAGAGTCACAGGTTGAAGTTTGGCACAAGAGAACGAGCCAAAGCCCCTGGGGAGCGAATTCATACAGACGTGTGCGGACCGTTTCAAAATTCAATGTCAGGTTACAAATATTTTGTCTTGTTCAAGGATGACTATTCCAAATACCGTAGTGTATTTTTCTTGAAGGAAAAATCAGAGGTCGCAGAAAAACTTAAGTTATTTCTGGCATCAGCTAAGACAACTGGACACATTATCAAAGACATTTTGAGCGATAATGGTGGCGAGTTTGATAACAGCATAGTCCGAAATATTCTACAAAAGGAAGGGATCAGACACACTCTAACGATGTCTTACACACCGGAGCAGAACGGTTGCAGTGAGAGAGAAAATAGGACCATCATAGAGACAGCAAGAGCCATGATGCACTCGCATGAATCACTTCCACAAGGCCTATGGGCGGAACTAATCAACTGTGCTGCTTACATACTCAACCGCACGGGTCCTTCTAGTGAAAATGAGAAATCCCCATATGAATTATGGATAGGCCGGAAACCAAGTATAAAGCACCTAAGGATAGTTGGAAGCACTTGTTATCCACATGTACCTAAACAAAGAAGAAAGAAAATGCAGAAGAAGGCACAGAAGGGAATCCTTGTAGGCTACGATGAATGTGGCTATCGGATCTGGATACAAGAAAATAACGTAATGGTAAGATCAAGGGATGTTGTTTTTAACGAAGAACCCTTATTGATCCAACACAGAGAGATTCAAATCCCTTTGCCTAGTGAAAGGTGTCAAGAACATGAACTTCCAGAACCAAACGACAATGGAAATCAGGAAACAGCTCAAGAATCGGAGGAAAATGATGACGAGGAGGAAGAAATCAACGTACCTGAGAGTTCAAATGATTACAGTCTACGAAATAGATCTACAATCACCGCACCTAAGAGATTTGACGACTACGTTATGTCTGCAGTTATGAACATGCAAGAATTGAAAGAGCCTGAATCATTCAAAGAAGCCATGCAAAGTGACAACTCTTCCTACTGGAAACAAGCTATGGAAAGCGAGATGAAGTCACACTCAGAAAACCAAACATGGACTCTGGAGAAACTACCTGTTGGGAAGAAATGTATAACATGCAAGTGGCTATACAAAGTCAAAACTAACCCTGATGGATCGGTTGACAGACTCAAAGCGAGATTGGTAGTGAGAGGTTTCTCACAGAAAAAAGGAGTGGACTACAACCAGACTTTCAGCCCAGTAGCAAGACTGAGTACAATCAGATCACTTTTGAGTGTTGCAGCTGTCGAAAAGATGACGCTAACACAATTTGATGTTTCAACAGCCTTCCTCTACGGTCAAGTAGATGAAGTAATCTACATGACACAGCCAGACGGGTTCAATGATGGTACAGATCGTGTATGCAGGCTAAACAAGAGTCTCTACGGTTTGAAACAGGCGCCTCGCTGTTGGAGTAACAGATTTAACAGCTTTATGAATCGTCAAGGATTCAAGAATACTGATGCTGATCCGTGTCTATTCATAAAACGGGAAGATGAGAAGAAACTACTCGTGGCACTTTATGTAGACGATGGACTTATAGCGTCAAACAATTCAGCAATGCAGCAAGAATTTATGGACCGCTTGACGAAGGAATTCAAAATCACTTCTAAACCTGCATCTTACTATTTGGGATTGGAAATAGAAAAGAAACTGGACGGGAACATAAAAGTGTCTCAATCAGCGTACACGAGGAATGTACTGAAAAGGTTTAACATGATAGACTGTAAACCAGCTCCCACACCAATTGTGAAAGAAAATAAATCAGAGCAAGTAGGGAAAGTGAAAAGTTCAAAAGAAATGTTTTCTTACAGGGAAGCTGTGGGTGCACTCATGTACTTAATGACTGCAACCAGACCAGACATAGCATTTGCTGTTAGTAAAGCATCCCGCGTTCTTGATAACCCTACCGAAGATGACTTTGTAAAAGTAAAACGGATTCTAAGATACCTTAAAGGTACTGCTGACTATGGAATTGAGTACAAATCAAGAGAAAATTGCCATCTTCTAGAATGCTTTAGCGATGCTGACCATGCTGGAGATTCAACAACTGGCCACTCTACAACTGGTGTTGTGTGTAATTTTGGAGGAGGAGCAATCACCTGGATAAGTCAGAAGCAATCAAGCGTAGCGATTTCAAGCACTGAAGCTGAAATCGTTGCAGCAAGTGAAGCTTGTCGAGAAATCGTATGGCTTAAAAGACTTTTTGAAGAGATAACAGTGTTGAAAGGAGTACCAGTCCTTAAGATTGACAATGAAGCTACAACAAGGTTGGCTGAAAACCCTGAGAATCATAGAAGAACCAAGCACATCCAGACAAGGCATTTCTTCATACGGGAGCTTGTGGCAGAAGGACAAATCAAAGTCAAACATGTTCCAGCTGAGTTCCAATTGGCAGACTGCATGACCAAGCCTCTTCATAAACCAAGACTAGTGACATTGTGGCAAGCTATGGGACTTAAATAAGTAAACTTTAAATTCTTAAAAATGAGGGAAAGTGTTGAGATTCAGTATTATCTCTGTGTTCATTTTCAATAATTCTTTCTCTCAGCTGTTTTTAGTTCAACAAATATCTAAAATGTTTTTGTTGTTCTGTTCGAGTTATAATATTCTGATGTAATGTAAACAGTGACTTGACTTACATGTATTAAATTCATTTTGTGTTAACATGCAGTATGCTTACAGTTCTTTATACCATATTTTAACACATCAGATTCATCCATTAGACTGATATGAGAAGAATAATCTGAGCCTCACTAGCTATGCTTGCCAACCTGAGATAATACAACCTGCAATCAGCAACATACGCGAAGTATACGTCAGGACCATTTGTTACGCTGATGTGAGAGGTATAATGTGGCTCTCATTAGCTATGCTTGTCCCACCTGAGAGATCACAACCTGCAGTCATCAACATACACGAAGTACACGTCAGATACATCCATTACACTGACGTGATAGGAATACTCTGACCCTCACTAGCTATGCTTGTCCACCTGAGAGACCTTATCCTGTAGTCAGCGACACAGGCGATGTCGTCATTGGATCCATATCATTACACTGACGTCAGAGATGTAATGTGAACCTCATTAACTATGCTTGACCGTCTGAGAGACTTTATCCTGTAGTCAGTGATACAGACGATGTCGTCATCGGATCCATATCATAACACTGACGTCAGAGGTGTAATTGACCCTCATTAACTATACTTGTCCATCTGAGAGACCTTACCCTGTAGTCAGCGACACAGACGATGTCGTAATCGGATCCATTCATTACACTGACGTCAGAGATGTACTGTGACCCTCATTAACTATACTTGTCCATCTGAGAGATCTTACCCTGTAGTCAGCGACACAGACGATGTCGTAATCGGATCCATTCATTACACTGATGTCAGAGATATAATGTGACCCTCATAAATTATGCTTGTCCATCTGAGAGACCTTACCCTGTAGTCAGCGACACAGACGATATCGTCATCGGATCAATTCATTACACTGACGTCAGAGATGTAATGTGACCCTCATTAACTATGCTTTTCCATCTGAGAGACCTTACCCTGTAGTCAGCGACACAGACGATGTCGTAATCGGGTCCATTCATTACACTGACGTCAGATGTGTAATGTGGACCCTCAAAAATTATGCTTGTCCATCTGAGAGACCTTATCCTGTATTCAGTGACACAGACGATGTCGTCATCGGATCCATTCATTACACTGACGTCAGATGTGTAATGAGTCCTCATTAACTATGCTTGTCCATCTGAGAGACCTTATCCTGTAGTCAGCGACACAGATGATGTCGTCGTCGGATCCATTCATTACACTGACGTCAGATGTGTAATGTGTCCTCATTAACTATGCTTTTCCATCTGAAAGATCACATCCTGTAGTCAGCGACACAGACGATGTCGTCGTCGGGTCCATTCATTACACTGACGTCAGATGTGTAATGAGTCCTCATTAACTATGCTTGTCCATCTGAGAGACCTTATCCTGTAGTTAGCGACACAGACGATGTCGTCGTCGGGTCCATTCATTACACTGACGTCAGATGTGTAATGAGTCCTCATTAACTATGCTTGTCCATCTGAGAGACCTTATCCTGTAGTCAGCGACACAGACGATTTCGTCGTCGGATCCATTCATTACACTTACGTCAGAGATGTACTGTGACCCTCATTAACTATACTTGTCCATCTGAGAGACCTTATCCTGTAGTCAGCGACACAGACGATGCCGTAATCGGATCCATTCATTACACTGATGTCAGATGTGTAATGTGTCCTCATTAACTATGCTTATCCATCTGAGAGATCACATCCTGTAGTCACCAACATAGACGATGTAGACGTTTTGTGACACCTCAGCGAATTATTCAATTTAAATGAACTGATAGATGCATATTATTGTCTTTGTATTATTTATTTTATATCAGTGTATTTAGAGGATTTCACTTCCTTGGTAAGTGTGCTGAAAACGTAACCTTTATAAAATTACATCTAGCTCAAATACCCCAAACTGTTCCAAAACCACAACCTAAGTGATAAAATACGATATTTTTTAACTGTACTTGTTTTTCAACAAAAAATATTGTTGTATCTATAAAACATATTTTTAAAAAGAACTACATTTGAACTAAAGGTACAATATCTAAGAGTGTAAAATAATAATTGTTAACAATAATGTAACATTTTCAAATGATATCTCAATAGCATCATATCCTACTCAATGTAAACAAGTACTTTTTGATCACATTTAATGGTAAGGATAGACAAGAATCGTTGGACATTTCCCAACATTGCGCGTATTAAACCTACACGACTTGGTACAACCCAGTCTTTTCCAAGTATTAAATCTCAACTAAATCTAATTAACCTATGATATTGTAGTTGGACTTCTAAAAAAAACAGTTATTAGTTATAGCCTACATACTAACCTAAAAATACAAACACATTATCAATTGTACTTTTTAATATACTCTTAAACTAAAAAGATAATGCATTAATTCTATATTTTAACCTGAAAGCAGCTTCAGCTTTTATAATTTAAGAATATAAAAAGTATAAGTAAAATGTTTGTGTTTTCAGGTTATCATGTAGCCTGTAAAGTACAATTGTTGTTGTAGTGTAAGTCCAACTACATTATCATAGGTTAATTATAAGTAATTTAGATTAAAAACATTAAAGACTTGGGTTGTACCAAGTTGAAACGTCTTATGGGAGGTTTTCATTTAATAATAGAAAATGTCAAATGATTTCCTTCTAGCCTATCAAATACGCTATCATTATCATTTTAAAAATAAATTCGACATTGTAGTTACGTTAAAAAATAGTCATAAATAGACACCAAGACGTCACCTTAATACTCTACCAAGATGGCCAATATTATTTAATATTTTCATCGAGGCCCCCGTCAATTCTATAACCTTTAATAATGGCTTAGCGTGTTTACAAAAGGTTGCCAAAAAGAGGGAAGGCTGTGGAATTTAATATTGGTGCAAAGTGACGGGCTATATAATGGCTGGTGATATATTGGCAAAGCACAGTTTTGCTATCAATCTTTTACACCTCATCCCCGTTAATAGAGATTATGTTTTATACCTACAAACTCTTTTTTTATTTGTAAAATAATTTATCACAGATGTATATTGATAAGTTTAGTGTTTTTCTTTCTTTTTTTGTGTAGTGAATTTACAGCATTGTCAAATTGATGTGACAGGATGCAATCGCGTAGCAAAAATAAATCCAAAATATAACAAAAACTTAACACCAATAAGAAATTTTAAAACGAACTCTATAACCTTTTTCAAAATTAAACTATTATTTATCAGCTTGGACAACAATTAAGGTTTCTTTCTGTTAAACTAAACATTTCCTTTTTCATGTATTTGTGGTTTTAAAGGTTTCTTGGTATCTAATAACTTAATCTTAATTTTCTATGTTTTTAGCTGTTCATGACTAGTCCATTATAAGGTTTTGATACGTGACGCGTGGAACACATTTCTCATCGAAAAACTTTTTCAAAATAAAAACATGAACATTAGATATACATTCTCTTGATTGCATTTACAAAGACCAGAAGGTCTAAATCGACATCATCTGGATCGAAAATCTGGATCAAGCAAGTCCTCTTCCACTTTGTATTATCTATTCGGAAATATAGTTTATACAGGGGTTTACGCATTCAGGTTAAATACGCATCTTTTGCTTTTTCATAAGTTTTCCGTAAAATAACATCAGAAATGTTTAAATGTTGAAGGCTTGCCTAAACACTAAACATTTCATACTCACCTGAGATTAGACGAAACTGAACTAATCGCAATGTTACAAATCAGACAAACCACTAATTTAACAGGAAGCCACTTCATTGAACATGGTCACGTTGATTTGCTTAAATAACTTGAATGATTTCAGGTTGTACTCATAGGCAATATCAATAAGTAATTCTGGTTTCATGTTTCTTCTTACGGCGATAACGTGGTAACATAATCAACGTACACTACAGGTATCCTCAACCATTTCTATCCAAATATTATTAAGGAAGGAAATGTAAGTAAAATATAACAAACACATTAAAAACATTTAACAAACCACAAGGATACGATGAACAGATATCATATTTTCATTAATTTATTAGATTTTTTGAGGTACGCCCAATGTCTCTATTCTTTTATTTAAAAATAGATAATTTTTAATTCAAATGGAATAATCTCAGTGTTATACAAGAAATTAAATTGTGTTATGCCATTTTATGTGACTTACAAGCAATAGCGACAGCTAAAGTAGATACTTGGCTAAAGTAGATATCTTACATCTAGTCGCAAAGGACGATCATTTGGTGAAGAAGCTGAATCTTATATGCAGGAAATTTGAGCCTTTTACGTAAAATGCCATGAACTGTTGATTTAAGAAGTTGCAGTAGTCTAGAAGATGATCTAATTGATGTACGTGGAGTTTGATTAAAATAATTGCGCACGTTGTTAATTCCTTGTACACTTACTTGCTTCTTTACATGCTTTCCAGTATTTTTAATCAAAGTTCCATTAGCTTGAAGTGTTCTGTCCCACAGTAAGATTGTCTTTGAAGTTGGTGGATTAATGTTGTAATCACGACGAGCCCGACGTTGAACACGAGTTACAGATTTGTACTCTGCAAGCCACAACACGCACTGTACTTTTTGTTGTAGGTCCACATTTTTTTAAGATACTTACAGCCAAATGATAACCGTGACAACAGAATGACTACAGTCAATTATACGAATTTAAAGCCAACAATGGAGTTGTACTCAGCTGACTTCTCAGTAAACATCATCATTAGGCTGATAATCACATTAGTGGCTAAGTTGTTGTTACCGCCAGAGATGAATCAGCCTAGTAATCACATTTGTACAGTACATGGAAAGACTGCATTTTCATTAACTGGTAGTTTTTTGGCATTGTGTGAAATTACCCCATTAAATTTATTATATTTGTTAGTTAAAGAGTGGTCTTGGCCTCGCCACGTAATGGAGACATCCAATTGCAGAACATAAAAATTACAAATTATTTAAATGTACAACTATATAATAATAATAGTAAAAAAATACAATGGAATAATTTAACTATAGCTGCGGTTTAGGACAGGCAAGTAATACAAATTAATTATTGGCACCTTGATAATAAACATCTGTACTAAGCCTATGACGGATAAACAATATAAATCAACAACAATGTAAATATACAGGGTGTCCGGGCTAGAGGTATCAATAAATAAATATTCCCATCCGGGGTGTTTAATTTTTTTTGTTTCAATTAAAACTACAAATGGTAAGTAATAATACCAAGATTGTATGTGTAAAGTTTAACAGTCATATCTTACACACAATGCCAAAAAAACTACCAGTTAATGAAAATGCAGTCTTTCCATGTACTGTACAAATGTGATTACTAAGCTGATTCATCTCTGGCGGTAACAACAACTTAGCCACTAATGTGATTATTAGCCTAATGTTGATGTTTACTGAGAAGTCAGCTGATTACAACACCATTGTTGGCTTTAAATTCATATAATTGACTGTAGTCATTCTGTTGTCACGGTTGTCATTTGGCTGTATCTTAAAAAAATTTGGACCTACAACAAAAAGTACAGTGCGTGTTGTGGCTTGCAGAGTACAAATCTGTAACTCGTGTTCAACGTCGGGCTCGTCGTGATTACAACATTAATCCACCAACCTCAAAGACAATCTTACTGTGGGACAGAACACTTCAAGCTAATGGAACTTTGATTTAAAAAATGGAAAGCATGTAAAGAAGCAAGTAAGTGTAAAGCAATTAACAACGTGCGCAATTATTTTAATCAAACTCCACGTACATCAATTAGATCATCTTCTAGACTCTAGACTACTGCAACTTCCTAAATCAACAGTTCATAGCATTTTACGTAAAAGGCTCAAATTTCCTGCATATAAGATTCAGCTTCTTCACCAAATGATCGTCCTTTGCGACTAGAATATTCTAATGAGATGTTGGATCGCATTAATGAAAGTCCTACATTTCTTTAAAATGTACTTTTCAGTGACGAGGCTGTTTTTCACCACAGTGGATTTATAAACCAACACAACTGTCGTATTTGGGGATCAGGAAATCCGCATGCCTCAGTAATGCATGAAAGAGAAACACCAAAAACAAATGTTTGGCTGGGACTGATGCACAATGCAATTGTTGGGCCATTTTTTTCATTGAACAAACAGTAACAGGGCCAGTTAAAACTTTGCAGTACCCCAAATGCCAGAACAAATCATTTTCCAGCAAGACAGTGCTGCACCACACTACCACAATGATGTTCGGGATTTTCTTAATGAGCAATTCCTTGGTCGTTGGATAGGTAGAAGAGGGCCTATTGCATGGCCGGCATGATCGCCAGATCTGACCCCTTTGGATTTCTTTGCATGGGGGTTCATCAAAGGCTTCGTGTACCGGGAAAGAGTACAATGTTTACGGGAACTAAGTCATAGATTGTGGCTGCAGTTGAGAGGATAACGCCAGAAATGCTCGCAAACACATGGCGGGAGATTGAATACCGATTTGGCTGTGTTATATTGACTTATGGTGATCACATTGATATTTACTAAATAAGATAACAATCTTGGTTGTATTTGTAACATGTTAGCATAGTTATTTTAAAATAAATATTACATTGTTATACCAAACGAATTAGTTATTTCTTGATACCTCTAGCCCGGACACCCTGTATATAACGGAACTAAATTCTAAACAAATACTGCAACCTAAGTAGTGAAATACTGATGGTTTTAGACCCAGTAGTGTAAATCTGTTGTAGCAAGACTCACTTTTTTTGGGTTTTCCAAGATGGCGGCGGTCACGTGACCGGATCCAAGATGGCGGCCGGAACCGGATCCAAGATGGCGGCCGGAACCGGATCCAAGATGGCGGCCGGAACCGGATCCAAGATGGCGGCGCCCATTTCCCGCCAAATTTTCTAACCTCACTTTTCCTAACCTCAAATTTCCCGCCAAATTTCCTAACCTCAAATTTCCCCCAAATTACCCTCAAATTTCCCTCAAATTCCCAAATTTCCCTCCAAATTCCCACATCATACTATATAAAATGCACTGTTAACCTTGTTATACTATATAAGATACACTATATAAAATACAGTCTTAACCTAACTTTTTCCATGTTATACTATATAAAATTCACTTTTTTTGTCCAATATGGCGTCTTTTTCCATGTTATACTATATAAAATTCACTTTTTTGTCCAATATGGCGTCTTTCCCTCCTCAAAATTCCCTCCAAAAATTCCTTATCCAATATGGCGGACTTTACACTATAATAAATGTAAAAAGATGACAACCGGATCCAAGATGGCGGTCTTTCCCTTCGGGTACTTCCGGCGACTGTCGTACGCTCTTAGCCTATGATGCACACGTCGTCTGCTGGTCGGGCGCGCATGCGCATGGACTTGCTACTCTACTCATATATACACTATAACAAATTAATATTTCATACACTATAATAAAATTAATATTTCATATACTCTATGTGCTCAACCCGATCGCAGCGCCCCGAGCGGCAACGTCAATCGGAGCGGACCTGGTGGCATCAGCTGTGCGTGGGTGACGCATGCGCATGGACTTGCTACTCTGTGACAATATACACCATAACAAAGCGCGCATGCGCGGGAACTTGCTACTCTACTCATATATACACTATAACAAATGCAATACTCTATGTGGCTGACGTGATCGTAGCGCACCTAGCAGCGAAACATAATATATATTAAACAAATTAGACAAAAAGCTATCAACCCTTCGTAGTCCAGTGGGTAGCGTACCCGACTTCAGTGTTTGTCGTGTGTGACGTAGATGGATCGTTCAAAGATGTGTCTATAGGCACAATGTGGGATTCAAAGTCACAATAGATGGTAAAAGGGACTTTATGACATAGTGTGTAGTTTGTGAAGGACATGTGAGTCGGATGCGGAACCACTCGGACACAAGGTTGTTTTTTTTTATTCGTGCAACTAAACGACTCAAATTTCATACATACACAATAACAAATGTCGATTGCAAATGCACACCTGGCTGCAACCTTATCGAGGTACGTATGGTGTCGACAACCTACAGGCTTAACTACTACTACAGCATGCACAAACATATTACGTAGATACTCACTCTGTATGGTCGGTAGACTGTTAGTACAAAGCCTCTGAAGGAACGTCAACCTCCTCTACCAGCTCAGAGGTCACTCTTTTGATTTTTAAGGGTAAACAAAGAGGCTCCCACAGGTCTAGACCATATACCCCTGTGGTACGGAGAAACAAACCCATGTAATAAGCCCCATCCATCGCTCATTACGTTGGTAGCCATCCTGCCACCTTTCCATAGAGATTTACTCTAGGTGTTTATAGTAAACCTCGTAGACCATGTAACTTGCGAACAAGATACACGGTATGAAAATCAATGGGATGCAGATTCTTTTCCTGTTTTCTTCAAATGCTTTGCAGCACCCGCAGTCGTGTACTCGATTTTCTGGTGTTTTGAAACACTTAAACATCTTGCAGCAATGCTCCATCTTTCTGAAACAATAACAACACACATAAGAAAACAACTCATAACAAAAGAACTTGTTACTTTGCTCTCAAGTTAACATACATACCTGGAAAACGTGTACAGCAGACGTGGATCCAACTTCTTTGATCAGTACCAAGTTGTCCGGTATTGATTCCCCCTCATGCAAAGTGTCGACATATCTTCTAGGTAGAAACACCTTGATGTCCTCCTCCAAATGTGGATCAAACAGTATCGCAACGAGAGTATCACCGTATTTCGTACTTATGCGTGTAATACTTTTGACTGGATACTGAATGTTGGATGACAAATCTCCAACCTTGACAGTAATATAATTCATCGGAGTAGCAGCGTTGAAACGTTCGACAAAAGATGCCATGATAGACTGATAAGAAAAGTGGAAATACGAGTCCTTTTATACTCTCAGTTGACCTTGAGAGTCACGGGGGAGTATTGTGCCTCCTACCCAGAAGGCCTATGCACTCCGTTTGTCCTTACATTCCCAGACAAGACTATGACTCAAGTTTCCACACCACCCAAGAGGTATAGGGTCATTGCACTCTGTGCATTGGCGCGTTTTTTATGATAGTGAGTTTCCCCAGTAGGCCTAGTCTCACTAGCCATGAGAACGGCTGTTTATTGTAACTTGCCCCAACCATCGCAAGCTACGGTGGTAGCCACTCCATAACAAAATTGCTACCTCCCAGTATTATTTTTATACTTTTTTTGGATCCCCTATAAGTCTAACCACCACTTTACTTGGAGAAGCCTTTCAATGTGACGTACAGACTTACAAAGAGCTTTTATTTTTCTTGTTACTAAAATATCCATTACTCACACCCTGGACTTATGAGTTTTAAGTCAGCCATAGAGTGTAACATTAAAGCAAACTGTACAAGGGCCCGGGCTGCGACTTGAGGTTTTACGGGTTTAATCCAACCTCAAGCTGCAGGACTGTCTCAGGTCTTACGCGTTTTACGGCTGCCTTAGAGAACAGTCGGACATTTTTTATTAAATTTGGGCCGTCCCCACCTTGACAGTTCATGTCCTGGACTTACGGAGATTAGGCCAGCCATAGGACGCAAATTCACACAGACCTATGGATATGATAGTAACAATTTTTATCAAAATTTTCACAGTAAAATTACACACATTTAAAAGCAAGCATTTTTTTGTAGTAAAACTGAGCACTTACTAAGGCGCACTTGCCATAACTAGCATGTTGCGGTATACAACAAGGTAAAAACGTATACATGTCAGGAACTGTCCAAGACTCGTCGAGTTCATGAACATTCCCGTGAAATTTGGAAAGAAATAACTTTTTCTCCAACCCTTTGGTATAGACTATATCAAAAGGTTTTAGTAAGCTACGAACTAGTTTGAATTTAAAAGGTACACATCCCTCCTCCCAAAGTATTTTGTAAAAATTACGCTCACACCAATTGTTAGCTTTCCGAGCAGCACTATTCAACTTACTTTCAGGATAAGGAGACTTGAAAACTATATTTACATTTACAAAAGGACCCACAACGACAAATTCTTTAACGATAAATCTATTCCGATTGTCTTTGAACCCATGAAACTCCACCACAGCCGGTGTCGACATGACTACTGTGGGTTTTGTCTTGACAGCTCCATCCTCTCAACTGAATAAATTAATTTAGTTTGATTATTATATATTATTCCCCCTCCCCCTTTTATTACATAACCGTTCTTACTGTACTTGTTAAAAGATTGTACATTAAATGTGCATCGTGAATTATTAAACAGTAAGCTGTAGTCTTGTCCGGTACATTATTTTTAAATTCAAATTCGATGCGTACATCGATAGGTCCAGACTTGATTGAATCATTCTGCTTGGAGCAGTCAATTACAAAGATTGGACATTTCGATTTAAAAGTATCCAAGTCCATGATAGGTGAATTGGAAACACCGTAGTATGAAGACTGAAATTTGGCGTACATTTCATAGAATAAACTCCAATCACCTCGGATATTGTCGTAGGGATAGTAACTTGAATTGAGGTATAACTTGATATCCATTAAATCACAATGGTCAAAACCTGACATGTTCTTTTTTATGTTATTTTTCCTATCAGTTGAAACGCTAGTATCACATAGCGGGGTTTCTCTATCTGCGATGACGTTTTTACAGTCCAATTATGTCTCTTTGTTTGTGGGAGCGTGGGATATTCGTGACACTCCCACGACCTAAAGGGAAGATGAATCGGTGTGTCTTTATCGACGAGTCTTAAAAGTTTTTCTTTGTAACTATCGGAAACAGTCAAGTGTGGCACACGCCAGTACAAGTCGGTTATTTCCAGAGTGTGTGATAGCGCATCCTCTGATAACATCACATCCGTGTTGTTGGCTGACCGCAGCAGAATCAATTCTTGTTTTATATTTACAATAATTTTCCTGTAATCTTCCATGAAACCAAAGAGTAATTTTAATGGAACGGCAAAAGTAAACTCAGTTGTATTTTTTGATGACTCTGGACCGAACCAACAAGCATTTTCCAATGCATTTGTTTCATTCTGTCTAAGTGACAGTAAACTTTTAATAGTTGATACAACACCCAAGTTTTTAGTACGGTCCACTGTTATACCAGAAATTTCGTATCTAATATCTTCAAACAAGTACGCCATAGCGTTATTAATCAGAGACACGTCTGCGACTACACCGCCAACCTTTTTGGCTGTAATTTTACCAGAAATATGCAGAGAACTTTCAAACGGGGCAGTAATAATGTCCTGTTGACTGACGGCGATACGTATTTCATCATTGTTTTTGAAAGTTGAAGAGGCGTACGGTTTGTGTGTGTGATACTCACAGCTTGTAATAACATCGCTGTATTCGACTTCTCCCTCAATTTCCAACATCTTTTACTTTTATTTTAAATCCTAAGGATCTTAAAAGCTTTCTATTGCTCGATGTTAACACCTGGAGTGTTTTAGGTCTAATGACCTGTTTTGGCACAGTTGTTTCCCTAAATACTAATCCCATTGCTTCGTCTTAAGTGTAAGCGTAACGAAATTGTTTCGTTTCTAAAGTTTATCAACTTCCCTTGTTGATCTCTCAACTCACAAGTAATGTAATTCAAAGCTTGCACACTCACAGGTAAATATATCACGTTATGAGGTGTTTCAATTATTTTGTAGCCAGGTGGAACTGACGGATAAAATTCGTGTATTATATGGCTTTCCTGACCGTTCTGATACGAGCCTCTTGTCACGTTACATGTAACTCGAACGACATTTACTGAGTTAATGTTAACTTCATTCTCAGACATGTGTGTTTTATTGGCTTCGTATACAGTTTTATTAAAACCGAGCAAGGTAGCCAGGCTGTTTCCTGTTTCAAAGTGAATGGGCTCGCTACAATTAATTTCGACTTTCAAAGTACTATTGTTTGGTTTTAAACTGAATTTTACACCAGTTTTTATGTTATTGTTAATGTAATTCTCTAAATCGCTAATCTCGTAGGAGTCAGTCGGAATTTTCATTACAGTGTCCCCGTAGTGGAATGTGTCGTTCACATTTTCTTCTACATTCGGTATTGAGTTGTACGTTGTGAGATCGATCAAACCAATTTCCCAATCACCTGTCGATAAATCGATCGAAGGAAATATGTCACAACTTAACGTTGAACTCTGTCCACTAAGGCAAAACATTATCAACGAGGAACTCTAAACACAAGTGCCCACAAAGTACTGAGTCAAAATCCTGTTGTCTTTCATTGTTATACTTTATATTAACACTGGGACCCCAATACATAATCAATTCCATAGGAGGACGCAAGTTACCAAAACTGTCATAGTACAAAACCTCGTTACCTAGCTTTTTATAACAAACCCAATGTGTTCCTTCCCCCTGTATACTGTCCAAATTAATAATTGCGCTTTCGTTCAATCTAGGTTTATTCGGAAGTGTGTCCCTCATGTAAACACCTCGAAAGTGTGGAATGTTTAATTTTTTAGCGTAGGTAACAAGTTCGTGGTTTGATAGGGCGTGTCCGGGAACGTAGACTAATTTGAAGTTTTTTTTTTCTTCTTACAAGTGCATTTCTTTTTGTTTTTAGGTGCATTCTTAACACCTCGACCTACCCAGGGTCTTAGATACAACCCCTCACCCTTCTTTCTCTTATGAGAACCACCCAACTTTGCTTTCGCCTTCATGGCTGTTGTAACTACCCAAGCTGCGGCTTTCTCACCCACAGACGAATCTGATGCCTTAAACCTTTGCCAAGCTCGTTCGGCCAAGTCTCTGTCAGCTTGCGCTCTCCGCGCTGTGTCTGAATACTGTGAGTAGGCTATGTCGTGGGCTTTGCAGGCTTCGTCCAGACCGTTTATTCCCTGATCACCACGAGCTAATCTCTTCTTTAACTTGGTGCCACCTCCACAGTACCTGTATCCTGGCAGGTGAAGTTCCACTGGTAGTAGATCAATACCCCTGTTTAAGGCTGTTGCAGCTAAACTTCCAATTCCTTCGAGTGCACTAGATACAAGTCCTCTTCCACGACGTGACGATTTCTTCTTCATTATATGTGTCTCTTACGAAGGTTAGTTGAAGAATGAAGGGACTTAGCTATATTTCACTTTATATTACCCCTCACCTTGTTCACCGAAAATTTCAGTCCAGTTTATGTAGTTATCGGCGGTCAGTGTTTCTGTACTCCGCCCTTTAGCACCATGAATATGGGAAAAAAGTACCTGACCGAATTTTCTAAGTTGTTTTTCAGATTTAACGCTGTTTTCATAAATCTGCCCCTCCAGTGCACTAACCGTATCTTTAAGTGATGTCAGCACTGAACTTATAGTTGTTGTTTGTTGACCTAGTATTTCCAAAATATGCGATTTTGCTTCGGTTAACAATTTTAGGTTTACAGCCTCGTCCATTTCTTTCGCATCTCTAACAGATTTAATTCCCATATTATCAAAGTCCCAATCGTCCTTGTGTTTCTTTGGACAGTTTGCCACTAGATATGACTTGGTTACAGCATCTTGATTATCATGTGGGTCAGCTACAGAAACTAAACGTCGCTTTTCAAAACTCCAATAACTACTAGTTTTAACAGGAACGGCAGCATCTACGTAACGTTTGGTCGCCGCATGGTTCGGACCTGTAGGGTCCTTTACCCTTGTTATAAGCCTATCTCCTACGTTGACTGTTTTTTGTTGGTACAGTACACATTGTTCACCTATAGTTTTTAAATTCACGGCATCTCCGAGCTCCTTTGGTGATGCTAAATTTTCTATTCTTTTGTTACGTGCAGAATAGCTGTTTTGTAAGTTTGGCATTGTGTTAGCCTCAAAGTATGTTCTCGTAACAACATCGTTGTCTGCCACGGGCACACCGACGTTAACCATTCGTTTATTTTCAATATCATAGTTTCCTTCAGGTGTTAGTTTAAAACCTTCACCCTGTGGTCCTTTGCCACTTACATTGCCCTCTGAGGGCAAGACACGTCCAAACTTGTCCACAGACATAATCTAACTGATGAAAATATACGTATGAAAATACTTTTTATACACAAAATAAGTATCCATGTTTACTAGTCGAATCTCAACTGACTAATGATTTGTAACGGCTATTACCAGTTCCTGATATAATTTTAGCTTCTTTTAATTCTTCGATTATGTTTTGAATTTCGTTCCTATGGTTAGCATTTCCGGCCTCTGTCGAAGCTATAATAAGTTTTAGTCTATCACATAATTCGTTTGGATTGTCCCAATAGGAAATGTCACGTGATCTAAAGTCTTTTAGCCCTTTACCGTACATTTGTTTGGGGAATAATACGGAAATTATGTTTTTATATTTTATGGACTTTGTCGGTCGGTTAATGAGATTATGAGGTAAATAACCTTTTCTATGCGCATTCGTTTTTATCATTACATCTTTATAAGCGTCCAAATCATCTTGTGTGTATACCTTTTCATCAGGTTGTCTTTTAAATAATAATTCGTAAAGGCCTTCGGTTCCTCTGTATTGTACATTGTTCAAGTGGATGTTTCCTTCGTTGTCAAATGTAAGCAGTTGATTACCCACCATTAATTTATCACCGTCTATATGTGGTCCGTATATGTTGTCCATTTTATTCTTAACACCGGCTTCGTCTTTTAAAAGTTTTAACATGTATTTTTGTGTTATGGGCGCGTTAAATGTCTCTAAAACGTACTGTGACGCCTCGTGAAACTTTGCGGGACTTTGTATCAATTGGCTAACTGAGGGTGGAGGGGGAGACGATGTTTCAAACACTTGTGTGTCTTGAATAAACGATGGTCCTTTAGGCGTTGACATATAGTCTGGCTTAAAATTATCTTGCTCGTCTACACTGAGGTCCATAGGCTCCTCCTTTGGTTCATTTTTTATATCTGCTTTGTTTCTAAGTTCAGTTAAAATTGGTTTGTACTGTTTTTCTAATGTTTGTTCGGTATACATGTTACCCAACTTGAAAGCACGATACTTGCGGCGGACAGCATCTTGCAGCTGTATAATTCTTCTCGTAAGAGTTTGATGTTTACTGTTTTGCGACATGTTACAAAGAGTTTGTTCTAGTTGTGGACCACACAGAGGCTTGTCACTAACTGTTGTTGAAAATTAAAGTAGGTCGTATTTATATTACGAGACTAGAAACTTGTCAAAGCTAACTCTGTATCTCCCTTTATCCAATTCACAGTCCTTACTAATACAGAAAAAAACTGTACTTATCTTTCCAAGCTAAAGCGCACATTTCTCGAAACTTTTCAAAAGTCATGTCCGTACTTACATGATCATTGTAAACATGTTTGAGATTTGTTTCGTCCTGTTTGAATAAAATAATCAAGTTTGTATTATCTCTCACCAACTGTTTGGGTATCCTACTATAGGTTTGTCCTATATAAAAGGAATCAATGTTATTATGTCGACCCATGGTAAAGTAGTTGCGTATATTATCGTGTTTTTCACATGCAATGTCGTCAAAAATCATAATAGAATTGTTTTTAGCTTCTTTAGGTGGTATGACTTTAGTGTTTTCATCAAATACAAAGTATCCAATTTCCTCGGGTAAAACACTTTTTAATAATTGATACTTGGGTTGATATAGGGACTTTGAGAAAATGTAAACATTTTCGAACCTTAATCCGTTTGGATCGAACAACATGTTGAAAACAACGTTCGTTTTACCACAATTACTAGGTCCAGCCACTATGCACCTTATAGTGGATGGAAATAATGGTCCGTGTTTAATGTCACTACCTGTGCGTATAGTGTACATGTCAAAGTTTTCGATAGGTAGCTTTGTGTCCTGTTCAATAACACGCATTGTTGAGTTATGAATAAAAGTGTAAGGGAAGCCTTTATTTATACCAAGTCTTTCTTGTTCACCCATGTATTGTGTTTACCGTCATATCCTGCCCATTTAACTAATACTTTGTTTCCTTTTTTTCTAAGTACTTTTTCAACCAGGTATACATCATCTGTTTTGGATTTTTGTAGCTCTTTTTCGTAGAAACTTCCTTTGATGACGTCACCAGTATGGTCTTTGAGGAGGTAAGTTGTAGGAATAGTAGTTTGGACTTTGTACACAGTAAATATCTCGTTAGTCCAGTTGGGTAGGTATCCTTTGTCAAAGACTTTTTTATACTTACTTATCCTCACCTTGTCGCCTACTTTAAAACGGACCTTTTTATCCACTTTCTTGTATTTTTGTCTATTTTTATTAATGTTTTTTCTGACTATGTTTTCGTTTCTTTTGTTCACATGACTTGGAGCCATGCCAATAGTTTTGTGTTTTCTTGTGTTGTATTCTTCCAACAAAGAAGGTAGTATCTTGACCCATTAATACTTACCTTGCTCCGTGAACTTTTGCCACATTAATGCTTTGAGACTGCGGTTGAACCGCTCTACGATGGACGCCTTCTTATCACTGTAGCTCGAGTAATGGTTTATACCATAGCTATTCATCAACTTTGTGAATCCTACGTTGTAGAATTCTTTACCCGCATCTGTTTGTAAATGTTTCATTTTATTGGACTTTAATACGGGTGTTATGGCTTTAACTATTTCCTGTCCAGACTTGTCCTTGACTGGTATTGCGTAAGCGTATTTGGTAAAGCAGTTGATTACTGTGAGAATGTACTTGTAGCCCTTGTTAAACTTTGAGTATGGTATCATTTCGACCAAGTCAGCTTGGAACAAGTCTTGTATTCCCTTAACTTCTACAGGTCTAATAGGGAATTTTTTTCTAACTGGAGCATGTAGCTCCCTTGCTATCTGCTCTCTTACACTCATAGTGGAAGAATGGAAGGGTTTAGGTAAAGTTTAACAATTTATTTGGATTTTTTTGGTGTATAGAGCCCCTACCTCGCTCTATACGGTGACAGTCGACCATAAAAATAATAGAAATAAAGTTTACTGCCTCCCTGCCAATTGTAAAGCCTTACCTAACGAGCAACACACATTCGCTTTTGGATACGGGTTTTTACGCCCCAGAGCCACATTCGCTTTTGGATACGGGTTTTTACACCCCAGAGCCACATTCATACAGTTGTTCGAAAGGTACAGGCACTGTTAGTTGCAAAATTCAGCTAACTATTTCCACAAACATCTCTACCAGCAAATTGAATTAAAGGTAGACCATTAACAAACCTACAGTTTGGAGAGTATTTTTTATGCTCATCAAATGGAACATCACCCTCTTCCCAACATCCAATATGTATACCACATGAGAAACAGCGAACTGCATCGCTATAATTTAAATAATAAAAGCCAGCTTTTACCATTACATGTGGGTTGAGGAATGGGACTGGCCAATTTAGAAAAGTGTCCAGCCTCACGTTTTCAAAGTGATACTGTGGTGGACCGTCTTTTTTAGAAAGGTAAATTTGTATCAAGTATTGTTGAATTGATTTTGGAAGGTTTAATTGTTTAATTTCGAAAAGGTTGTTAAAGGTTTTACAAAGTTCCACTGCAGCGAGAGAGGCAAGTGAACCGATTGACGCCATTAGTGCGAGTGATAAGAAAGGAAGGAGGTAAGGGAGTGGTGGACAGTCATGAGGTAATGGAAGCAGATGTGATAACAGATGACCTTTGAGGTCAGTGTTACATTAATCAGCACAACATGGACGCTCCACGTGCATATCAACCACATGTTAACCCTAGAGGTCAAGTTTAGTGATAACAACGATAAAGCCCGGCCATATTGCGTTTGTTATGGTGTATATTGCCACAGAGTAGCAAGTCCATGCGCATGCGCGCCCGACCAGCAGACGACGCGTGCATCATAGGCTAAGAGCGTACGAAGGTAGCCGACGGTCGCCGGAAGTACCCGAAGGGAAAGACCGCCATCTTGGATCCGGTTGTCATCTTTTTACATTTATTATAGTGTATAGTCCGCCATATTGGATGAGGAATTTTGGCAGGGAATTTTGAGGAGGGAAAGACGCCATATTGGACAAAAAAAGTGCATTTTATATAGTATAACATGGAAAAAAATGCCATATTGGACAAAAAAAGTGAATTTTATATAGTATAACATGGAAAAAGACGCCATATTGGACAAAAAAGTGAATTTTATATAGTATAACATGGAAAAAGTTAGGTTAAGACTGTATTTTATATAGTGTATCTTATATAGTATAACAAGGTTAACAGTGCATTTTATATAGTATAACACGGAAAAAGTTAGGTTAACAATGAATTTTATATAGTATAACAAGGTTAACAGTGCATTTTATATATTATGATGTGGGAATTTGGAGGGAAATTTGGGAATTTGAGGGAAATTTGAGGTTAGGAAATTTGGCGGGAAATTTGAGGTTAGGAAAAGTGAGGTTAGAAAATTTGGCGGGAAATGGGCGCCGCCATCTTGGATCCGGCCGCCATCTTGGATCCGGTTCCGGCCGCCATCTTGGATCCGGTCACGTGACCGCCGCCATCTTGGAAAACCCAAAAAAAGTGAGTCTTGCTACAACAGATTTACACTACTAACCTACTTCAGTAGTAACAATTGTTAACAATACACGCATAGGGTGAATGCACCAGTGAATGACCACCCTCCAGTGAATGACGTTTCATATAAATTACATGATATTAAGCTTTTATTGCTGCCTGGTCTATCATAAACCGTCTTAAAGTAACTTTGGAGCCCGATTTAAATCCTCCCTGTCTCTGGTTAAAAAAGAAAGTCTCGAACAACCATTTGTAACACAAACAACCACCCAGTTCATCGTCAGGTTCCCCAATATAGCGTATCATACAAACAAGGCCACCTGTATTTTTCATTGTTCGGTGAGCATTGATTGAAACTGCAATATATTATAATTAATTGACAGTTAATATGTTAAGGCCTAACATTCTAACTCATTTTAAGATCAAAATTCTAACGAACAATAATTAAATAAACAGTTGGTCATTTACTAGCGCTATGATTTATGTAAAATAAATTTTATTTTTCAATACTCTGTCTAAACATAATAAGTTACATTAAGTTTTATGTTAAGAAAGTACAGGGGAATAAGAGCATTACTTTAAACTATTCCCTACACTGTAGCGTAACAGTCTGTTTTCCCATGTAAGATTCAAGTGGAAACTCAAGCCTGGCCGGTCATTCACTTGTGCACTCACCCTATACTGTACTACTAACAGCATTTTCGCAACAAAGGAAGGCGATATGTGGACTAATTGAAAGCCAAACGCTGTTCTTTAAGAGGAATTAGGCTGGAATGTTACAATTATATTATATCCAAACCATAATGAATTATTTCATGCGAAATTCCTGTTCCTCCTTGCCATAATACTAGTCTAAAGGTGATCACGTTTCAACATGTATATATTTTTACGGATTATAACCTGTATTACAGTCATACCTATAGTTGTCAATTTACTTAACATACTGCATTGACGTTCAATTTTTAATGCAATATATAGTAAATCATCGTTGCAAAATAATATATTCAAAAACTTTACTGCAAGCTATGCGATAACTTTTAACTTATTGTCTGAAGCCATTCCCTTAGCCGTAGTACTATACGTAATATTTGACTCAACAAACGATATTTATATAATTAGTTTTAACGAGTTACTGACTTTATTTTCCAATTTGTGTTCATTGCGAACATGGGCTTAATTTTTTGTCATTTCATTATAAGTTCTTTCCAGATTAATATTTTGTACACTGTCACTCCTAGTTATTTACTCTTATGACTGAACTGATATTTCCACAACGACATTGCTTTATTTAATTGAGTCATTCACAAGTATAAAGTTGAATATTTATTGTTCTGTCTATATTCATATTTTCCGGAAATGTGCACAAGACACGTCATAAGGTGATTTATTATCAAACCGTTATCGGGAGACCATTCCGTAAGCAATTTTAAATTGTTTTCAATCTCTTTTAATTTATGCTTGGACTAAATCAAGATGTCATAGGCATATGCAAATACGTGAAATTTTAAAAGTTTTATTAATATTTCATTTAAATCTATCATAAATGAAACCGGTCTAATGTGGCTCCTTTACAGAACACCATGTCTTAATTTCTCACTAATAATATTCAATGATTTTACTAAAAACTTTCTGTTTTCTAATCAACTTCTACATCAATCCAGATATGGACGCCTTTGTGCGTGTTCTACTGTATCGAAGACATTGGAGAAATCAATAATCAATGCTAGATCATGACACCTTCTGTTCATAATGTTATTAGCTTCACAAAAACATGTTTTGTATCGAATTTGTTGTGCTGTAATTTTTCTAAATCTATAATGTTTTGTGATTAGGTACCAATAAAAGGTTTAAAGGTGGCGTCACACATCGCCACAAGACATGAGTCGTGACTACACGTTTGCCGGTAACACACGTGCGATTTCGTCTTGTCAACTGGCCAGTTGTTTATCGTCAATGTTTTGTGAATATGTTACTGTCTGTTCGTGAGTGTGTTCAAATGACACGACTTTTCGCCACAGAAGTGATAAAGAGGAATAGGAGCTTAATGTACTCGTAACTTGACAATGAAACCTCGAGACTCGAAATAGTTTCAACCATAAACGGATCAATTGGCAGTATCCAGGTAACTTTAAACCTTTTCTTGGTAAATTAAATGATTCGGTGGCTATCCCATCATTGAAATTAAACATTAAAATTTAAATATATCTCTTAGTATTATTATATTTTATGCTAAGTTTATAATGTTTAATTTAACTAATTATCTTTTAGTATAAATTAGAATCGCTTAGTGGGAAAAATAACATATTCAACTTTTTTTCAAACATAAGTTGAGATAGCGATTTTGTGTTTCAATGATAGACTCACCTGTTTTACACAAATTG